>BMAV01020765.1:74363-91086 GCA_019973955.1 Trichonephila inaurata madagascariensis
TTTGGACTCCCTCATTCATTAAGGAATTGTATAAGATTCCAACATTAAGTTTTATTTTTCATGGAATAGGGTCGAGTGGTAGTGTATCGTGCTTCCACACCACAGGTTCGGGTTCTTTTAACGGGCTGGGCAAGGTTGACTCTCTGCTTTTCATCCCAGTTGCAGTGTGTCGATAAGTGAGTACCAAGCTTGCTTGGGGTCTTAAACACTGGAGGTCTCACTTCAGACAGACCACCTAATCGGGACATATGCTCATGCACCTCAGCGCCCAATGGTCACGTATACTGGGATGGGCATAGTAGTTCCTGGCCTTCATGGGCTGTTGTGCCACTGAGTTTGAGTTTTAAGTTTGAGGATCGCCTAACTTTGGGGATAGCCATTAGATAAACATTTATTTCCAATCATTTGCAAATTAAACATTATTCTTTCAATTACGTTTATTTCAGAAGGAGCTGTGATTTTTCAAATGCATTTGCTTAATATCATGTATATTTGTGTATTATATTAAAATTTTTGATCTATCCAAAATTATATGTTTTTTGCTCCTCTAAAAGCTTTTAGGATTTTAGAACTGATCTTACAATCCATGTACGTTTTATAGTAGTATATTTAAAAATGATAAAGACATTTTTATAACTGTGTGAGTTTTTATGCCTCGTTTATAAATATAAAAAATTGTTTTCAGCTACAGTTTTTAAAATGTACTGAAATAAGTGGAAGAATAGAAGTTTTACATATTATGAATATTTTTGACTGCAATAAGATACATTTATATTTCAGTTTCTTTACAATTTGAATAGAAGTTGTAAGCAATTTTGCGAATAGTTTGATATTGAATATAAACTCATGGGCTGTTTAACAGTGAAGTGTTTTATTTTGACATTAGCACACACTAAAATAAGGCTCATTTGCAGTTATATGATCAGCTTCAGTGATATTTAAATTTTCAAAAATGGTCTACGCGTACGAAAACATACTTTAAAAACCATATACCATCTCTCATACTATGTCTTCCCCATAGCAGGCAATATTTGTGTATACTCAAAACATTTAATACAGGATACATTTCCAAAATGTAAAATTGCTTTTAAAATTTGGTATGGATACATTGTGGAATTGTCGGTTAACTTCAATGAAAAATTTGTTTTAAGTGTACTGTTTTGAAAGACAAAATTAATTGGGGAGAACTTTTTCTCACAATAGAATTTGTAATGACTGAATTGTGTGAAAATGTATTATCGATGTGTGACAATTTTCCTTGTAATAAAAGAAATAGAAAAATAAAAAATTAAACTTGAGTAGAAAATGGTTAGAAGTACGGTCACGCGCATTTGAAGAAAAAGTATATCCCCAATTAAAATTAAAAATTATTGACTTTATGCGTGTTATGTCCATCACAAATGCCGATGTAGAGAAGATATTTTTGTTTAATACAAGAAGTTCGAAAAGGAGAGCACTAAGAATGAAAATTTAGATTTTTTCCGAAAAATATTCATTTAACATAAAAATATCATTTATATGATTTAAATTTAAATAAATTAAAAGTATTGAAACTTGTTTTTATGTTATTTTAAATTAAAAATATAATTGAATAGAGAAAGATCGGTTTTATTTCATAAATATAATCATCGTATTTATATCACCTTGTGCACCATTTATTGTCTTATTGTTTAAAAAAAGAGATAGGGCCCTTATATACTCTTTTTACCTCATTACTTTTTTTTAAAAAAAACAAGAAAATGAGCACGTTTTCTTACTCTCATATTCAAAAATGAATACATGATACTTTTTTCTGGTACAAATCGCAATACCAAAATACATATTTTTCAATTCTTTTTTAATTTTTAAAAATGACAGAAAAATAAATTTTGTTTGAAGAAAATATAATTATTTTTCAACTTTTAACACGCCATTTATTTCATTTCTTTCTTTCTTTCTTTTTTTTACCCTTCATTTTGTTTTAATTTTACTGTGACTGAACATATCGAGAAAACAACCAAGTAGAACTACAACTTTCATACAAGATTGTCCAAGGCAACTTAACAGCTAGCTGTAAACGAGTGATTTCCCGGTTCTAACTTGACAAAGAAGCCGAAATAAGTCATAAAATTGTCCCCGTTCAACCTCCCAAGTTTTAAACGGAGGGAAGGAATTAAGTCCGTTGCATTTTTGAAGGAGATGGTGAAATAAAAGTTAGCGCTTTAAGAATGATTTTTCACGAGGAAGCAAACCACCTGGAGGGTTAACTTAGTATTGTTAAATTAATTATAAAAAATGTTTTGTAGTACTGATACATTTACAAGTGTATTACATAAGTTGAAATGTTCATTTTGTTTTTTTACTATCTCAGAATGTATTTTGTTTGCTTACGTTCAATAAATTAATAATTTATTAAATAAACTTTGGTTTTCGATTTCTCAGTATGCTCGCAGTCCCTCCTCCTCGTCGAGTTATCGCGCCTCCTCAAAGGGGCGAGTCCCGTAGTTGGAGAAAGTATGAGGAACAACACTGATGTTTGAATATAATAAGAAAATAATATTGTCCGACCTTTCCTGAAGTATCGTATTTATAGTTTATTTATTCACAGGGAAAACCAATAACAGTATACTAAAAAACACTGTGAATAAAACTTAATGCATATAAATTATAAATCTTTAATCCTAAGAAAAAACAATGAAATAAATTAAAAATTTCAAACACTTCATAAAATTTGTTAAAATATTTATAAAACTTATAACTATGATAAATTGTCTATATAATCAAATCTGATAAATCTATCTTCAAATAAGGAATACTTTTAAATATGTGTGTGTGTGTTTTAAACTAATGTTTTTAGGTAAAAAGTTTAAGATTATCATTTTGTGTTCAATATAGTATGGTGTGATTGTATTATATATTGAATATCCATGCATTATTTTTACAATTAAAGACTAAAATAACTTTAAAAAAGTACGAGATTCTGAAGAGGATTTTCAACATTTGGCGAGCTAAATCCTAGGGCACTAAACTAAGTTTTTCAAGAATTGATATTAAGAAGAATTTTACTGCCTTAAAGAAGAGGACGTTGATCGGGGATCGTGGAATTTATGCAAATCAGTCACAAATGACAAGGCAGTTCTTTAAGAGCGATGATAATTTTTTGACGAAAATCCAATCCTTGAATTACAGAATTCAGCAGCAATGTTCGTGGAATAAATCTCAGAAGGTCTTCACATCTACAGCAACACTCAAGCACAATTATCAGTGTTTAAAATACACGTATGTAAAAGGTTATCCACAAGCATAGCCGAGCTAATCAGTAATCACGGTTAAGGCAAGTTTAACCAATCGCTGGTTGAAACAAGACTGACCCGTTTCGGCGAGCATCGCTTTATTTATAGACCCGATGGAAACTTCTAGAAAGATCCGCTTGAGTCACAGAGAGTGAAATAAGTGGATTTCTCCACAAATTTCTAGAAGAATCCAAAGGGTCTAGAAACCTCGCCAACATTGTCACCAATGTCGCCAAAATGGTTGCCAAATTGGCAGCCAACTTGGTCGCCAAAAATTGTACCATCTAAACTCTATTGCCAAGAACTCGCCAAGTTCCAACTGAATCCCCATTACAAAGATTAGGACGGTGTTGTTTGTGTATATTACAATTTCAACATAAAATAAATATAACAGAGTATTATAAATGTTTTACACATCTAAATACAAATTTTTTACAATATTTTACACAGAATTAGTTACAATATGTCTAAAAAATCATAATTCTTAAGCAAATAACATGCATCACCCGTTGTTTTTGAAAAAAAAAAAAATATTAATTTTATAAAAGCAAAAATTTCAATGTTAAGTAAAATATCACAAATAAAAATGCGTTGGACATAATGTAATTTTAATTCCATTGATGTATTTCTTTATCCATTAGAAGTGTCACAAACCGGATACAAATTTATTTTAAGGTGACACAATACGATTCAATTGACAAAAATTTGTCAAAAAATCAAATCTAATTTTTTTAGCATAATTTATTCCTTATTTACATTTCTATAACCTCAGAAAATCTGAAAGCTCTAAATTTTAAAAACGCAGAATTATGATAACTTTTACTTTTATTTTTATTCACATCAATATGACAAATAAAAACTTTAAACTCACTTTTCTCATAAAGAGGGGGCACGAATAAGGAAATTCACTTCAGGTTGAGACTTGGTGTAATTGTAGTATTTCTTTAGGGTGTTCAACCCTTAATGTGTAATTCGCCGAATGGTCAGTCAATTCGGAGAAATTAGCGTTCGAAATTCATGCTTAGCTTTTATACAATGAGTTTGAATTTTCTTCACCGGCCCAGTGGCTTGATTGGCAAGTCGCTTGCCTTCAGCGCGCGTAGATCCAAGTTCGAATCACGCGAAAATCTATTTTTTTTTCATTTCTTTTAATTATTTTTTGAAATTAAATAAATTATTTATGAAAGGTTTATTAAATATTAACTGATATTTATGTTATTATTTTGTATTTCATAAAGTAAAAAATAAATAAATAAATTTATTATTTACAATTAATTATCAATTACAATTACTTAAAATTATAATTAATTAAAGTTAATTATTAATTAAAATAATTCAGAAGTATTATTAATTAAAATGAGTTAAAAGTATATATTATTCATTAAATTATTTAAAAATATTTTAATTAAAAATAAAATTAATTAAAACAATTAATTAATATTAATTTTAAATATTTGATTAATATCAATTTAAAATATTTAATTATTATTAATTAAAACTATTAAAATTAATTAAATACATTTATTTAAAATATTTAAATATTTTTTTAATTAAATAAATTTATTTATAAAGGACTTATTAAGTATTTCACATAATTATAAAATATATAATTTAATAATAATAATAATATATTTTATAAATTATTTTATATTATATATATATAATATTTCATTTATAGTATATTGTATTTTACATTATAAAACTATTAGTAAATAATTTTTATGTAAAATATTTAATAATTATTATATTTTTTATTATAAATATTATTTGTTTGCATAAAAATATATTTATATTAAACATTATATAAATATTTATGTAATTACACAGTAATTTTTTTTACATTATAAAATGCAAAATATAACTACGTAGAATATCATTTAATATTTATTAAAGCTTTCATAAATAAATTTATTTAATTTTAAGAAGTAATTAAAGGAGTTGAAAGAAAATAGCTTTTCGCAGGATTCGAACTCTGATCCTCGGCAGGCGACTTGCCAATCGAGCCACTGGCACTGGGCCGGTGAAGGAAATTATTGAAACTTAATTGTATAAAAGCTAATAAGAATTTCGAACACTCTTTTCTCCGAATTGATTGGCCATTCAGCGGAATTTCATTAAGGGTTGAACACCCTAAAGAAGTACTACTATTACACCAAGTCTGGACCTGAAATGAATTTCTTTAGTCGTGCCCTCCTCTTGTTGCAAAGATAAAATAACTAGTTTGTCTTCATTTAAAATCCTAAGCCTTTTTTTCTATGGTGCCTAATGTTCTTTGAATTTTTTTACCTATTGCTAATAGTACATGCAACAAAAGTTGATATGCGTTTTTGAACCTAAGCAGTACTTATTTAAAAAAAAATGAACTCAGAATTTCTACATTTCTTAAGGAATTTTCAATAACCATTCATAAAAAGAAGCATTGTACAAATACCAATCATGTTATCGCACAGCCCATGTTAACTTTTGTTATACATAGTTTGAGTTACTTGTAAATCAAATTTCATACGTGTGCGAAAATTTTTGTAAGAGGATTAGTATTTTGAAATCACTTCACAAATTTTGAGTTTTTTCCTTAAATAATTAAATGGCTAGCTTTTGATGAAATTTTGAGCAGAACTTACTTTATACTCTAAGCTAAAAATAGCTATAATATGATTATATGTGAAACTTTAATCCTGTGCTCTGTTACATTAAGAAAGACTTGTTGCGTGAGTGTTAAAATTTCGTGAAATTTTATTGAATAGTTTTGGAGATATCCCATTTTTCATAGCGAAATTTTCGCGACAGTTTCGTTCTTCAAAAAAAAAAAAAATACATTTGAAAAATATTTTTATACGTTATATAAAGTAAGTATTAGGAAAAAGAATTTTAAATTCTCCATTTTTATGTTATTTTTATTCTTTTTTCTCAATATTTATATTTCTTTTCTTAATGGTTCTAACACTTAATACGTATAAAAACACCTTTCAATCTTGTCGGAAACCTAAAAATCTTTTACCTGTTTCATATACGTGTCGATGTGCGATGGGGTTGTGAACTTTACCCGTTTCACCGATATTTAATGTGATTTTTTGTGCAAATGAATATCCCCGTATAGAGATATCGATACATGTTAACTTTTCCAGAACTCTAAGTCCTCATGTTAGTGTGGAAGTGAATTGTCGGTTATCCGAATGACAAAACCCACAAACTATGTATCTGAAGCCCAATAACAGGACCACTGGACCTCTGGCCGGAGGCTGTTACTGGTTTATGTAGATGATCCACTACAGTATATTCCCCATCAGTAAGTCGGTGGAAAGGCAAACGAACGAAATATTTGTTACGTCGAGCGTATGAGTTGTTGCTGTAATTTGGAAGTTTTGCGTCAAGTGAGTCTGGCGATTTTTATTTGCTGCGTCCATTGAGTCTGACTACTTTGGTTGATGCATCAAGTGGATCTGACGACTTTTGATTGTTCCTTTTGCTGGTAGATAGCGCCACGACCAATCGGATGGTTGCATTTTTCCATAGTTCAGTCAAGGTCACCAATGAAGTGATTGTTATCAGGAGGACAGTATCGGAAGCCCAGTAGCATAACCACTGGGCAAAAGTGATTTCTTCTGTCCGGAGGCTGTTATTGGCTTATGTAGATGATCTCCTACAGAAGGTTAGAGATTTATGTTCCATTTTTATATACTTTTTACTAATTGACAGTTGCTCAAAAATATGCTTAAGTCCGAATAGCATTCCTTATTGTTTCGCAGTACAACGATAAATAATACATTATTATCACGTTTTAGAGAATATACAAAAAATAGTTTTAAAAAACCTTGAATGTACATTAAAATTGTTATTTTTATTTTTTTATCCATGAAGTTAGCATATGCTTCAATATTTTTGCGTAATGAAAGCACTACATCTGATATACTGACACAATACTAAATAATTTTTCCTCTTATTAATTTCTTTTTTCTACATTTTTGCTTCATTAATGAAGAATATTATACAGGACTTTTTAGCATTGTTAACAATTGTTATTTCCTTTATCATGAAAATAACCCCCTTCCCCCAAAAAATCCTAATTACATTACAATTTTTATCACCTGTTCAGCTGGGCCTAGTAAATCAGATAGTGTTACATCATGACACGGTTCATTTATTCTTGAATATATTACGAAAATCATTTAGGGGTATCAACACTTGTTCATCGACCTCTCCCTCCCCTTATCCTTATCTAGGGGCTTTGATCATTCTCACTCGCAGTTAAGCACATTATTGAGCCCCCGAAATTTCCGCAGTGTTCAATCGATTTCTAAATAATCGATCTATTTTATGTAATGGAAAAATTACTTTTTCCGTCACTTTCTCGTACTCTCTCATTCCATCTCACTTTTACACACATTCCTTTTTAATTTTCCTCCCTTTTAACGTTTGGTCGATTTCAATTCAACCGTTTAGTTTGGATTCTTACTTACGTCCGCGTAAACTCTATAACAAAATATTTTGAAAGAAAAGACAGAAAAAGGTCAAGTCCTGAGATTTTTCCTGTATAATGTAAAAGGAAAATAATTTTGGGATTATATAAACAATAAATTAATTATTTTTTTTTTTTTAAAAATGTTCCAGGAAAAACAAAAAAAAAAAAAAAAAATTCAATTGTAATTTAAATTATGTAGTTCTTTAAAAAGTTGGTTTTTTTAAAATTATACAAGCAGATTTGATGCTATATGTATATTTTTTTATGTTTATGAATACCTTTATTTTACATTTTTTTATTCCTGTGCTCCAATGATCCCCAAAGTGAGATATGTGTATTCCAGGGGTTACACCCAGCAATATATGAAAGTACTCTAATGTGGATGCCTCTGGATCATGAGTGTTTCATCATGTGTCAAACGAGGGTGAAATTCCTTTACTGATCACTATATAACGCCCTCCCCCAACTAAAACGTCATTACCTATTTGTTCTGTACTCGCAAGACTCTGACTCAAATCCGACATGTTGACAGGAATAGTTAACATCAGACAAAACACTGAGAAACACTGAGTTTCCAAGTAACAAATGAGGCTCCACTCTAGGTAGACAAAGTAAATGAAGTTCATAAGAAGAATTGTAAGGACAAGCCGTCACGATGAGGATAAATTACTCTGATAGTATGTAAGTGTCGGAATCAAGGATGGAAAACGCTATCAAGCTGACTGATACAATGAAAGATCCCACTAACAGTTTAAATCTCATCTAACTCATTTCTACTGAGTAATACCCTTTTTATGTACACCAAAACTAATCTACAAACCAATTTCCCACTGTTAGGAAGTGGTATTTAAATTTTAATAAATTTTTTTTTTAAAAAAAAGTTAATGTTGAGAAGAAATTTCTCCCTCGCTACAGCTGCATCTGATTTCCTGGGTCTCTTGGCATGATAACTGCAACAGTTTTAAAGTATAAGTATACAAAAGCATGGGTAGCTACGTTTTCACACATAATAAACAACTGAACGTAGATTTATCCTCCCAAATAGATAAAAAAAATAATAATTAAAAAAAACTATTGAACATGTAACAATAAACTACAAGATATTGCGCTCAGTCAATTCTGATTAAAAAATAAAATTCTATCATTTCGTTTAGATATATGTATATCATTTAAATTTAATAAATAAATTGTTTATTACTACGCTTTCGCTCATAAACACACATATACAGTAAAATCTATTTTGGGGCAATAGATAGAGGTCGCATAAAAAAAGGCACATTAAAAATATTCGAAAATGCAGATTTTTTTTTTATGCGGCGGAGAAGGAGCACATACAATAAGTCGCATTTAAAAAAAAACATTAACTATTTACGAAATATATGAGAAAAAGCATTGTTATTCATATTTGTGCATTTAAGGGTTGATTTTCGATAAACAAGTTCCTTACGGATTTCTACTCCATGAAGGAGCATGCCTTCGAAATTTCAGATATATTGGTGTTATAGTTCTGGAGATATTGTGATGAGTGTGAGTTCTTCACATATATAGATTATTTATAATAATCTATGTATTTGAAGAATATGGTAAAATAAATATTTTCCCATATATTTATAACGTGGGAAAATTTCATGCAATTAAAAAACAGATGCATTCGAAGTAAATTGTAATTTATTTTGAAACTATCAAGTTATAACAACAGCTTTATAATTACTAAGAAACAATTAACACACTTAAAAAGCACGAAGGTCTCAAAGTAATATAAATCCTCAGCCACAAAATTGCATTTGGTAAAAGAAAACAATTCTTCCTAAAGCTTTCTCTTCTCATGCTTTTGCTTCTAAGCGGGGCTCTTGTCGAAACCTTTTAAGGCTTTTTATTCAAAAAATCAACCTAGTTCTTTCCAGGTTTTCCAAGATATATGTGTTTTTTTTATCACAAAATTTGGTGCCTTGGCAATCAAATTTGTCAGCCACGTCTATTAAGTTTCTGTTATTGAAATATAAATTTCTTTCGACCACTACAGGATCAGTCCATGATACTGATTTTACAGCAAAAGCAAACATTGTACGTATCCAGTTAATGAGTTCTGGTAGATTATGCAATGTTTTACAAATGATTGAACTTGGAGCTGTGAGAAATATATCTGGTTGTAATTGTTTGAATGCACCATTTAAGAGGATGCTAATAAGAGAATAAGGGATTTTTTGAAATACAGAACCAAACTGAACTAAACAAAGGAAAAGCTCGGGAAAATTAGACTGATATATTTGTATGCAGATAAAATATTCTTAGTTTGTACCAAATTATAAAGAGAAAACTTATTTTTTATATTACTTAGTGTCATTTTATTCATCAAATTTTGAGATTTAGATTTTTTTTAATATATTATTACCGATACTTCGGACTCTGTTATTCTGCCGAAATGGTATCGCGTTAGGAAATAATGATTGTGGGACAAGAAAAAAGTCATTATCTCACAAGAATTAATCAATGGGAGGGACTTTGGTTACCCACTCAACAAGAAGTTTGGCTTAATACGGTCACATATCCAGTAGCAACAGAGACTAAACCAGATTCTTTATCATTATTGAAATTTATGTGTTGATTAAATTTTAATTACAAACTATAGTTTATTTTATTACGTTTATGTTTAATTATGTTCTGCTTTTCTCTTGGAGAAGCTTGTAGTTATATTTTTGGAACTGAGGAATAATAAATATTTATTTCAATTAAAGAAATGTTTTGATGTGCAAGGCCCAAATCTTGGCAGACAACCATTTTAAAGAAGGAAGTACAACACAATAAAATTCAATGAAAAAAATAAAGAAAGAATAGTGTTTCACTAACTTATTATTTACTATTATAAATTAATACATAAGACTCTTAGAAAATAATGTACAGCAAAAAACACCAAATAAATGAAAAACAACCATCTTTAGTGGAAGAATGCATAACTATATTTTTAAGCCAAGACGATTTCGACACATTTACGAATACGAATAATAATGGCTCTATATGAATATAATTAAATATGGAATAAATTTAGAAACTCTTGAAGAAGAATTGATAAAAAATGACCTTATGTTATGATTGCATAAAAGGCATGAATAATACTAATTTTTACTGGAAGAAATAAATCAGATGCATTTGCAATAGAATATAAGCCTCTTTTTAAAACGTGTAAAAACGAAAAAGTAGCTTCGTAAAATGAAATATTACTACATTTATTTGAGTTATTGGGATAATTTTCCTCAAATATTGTGACTTTTCATTCGCATTATTATATTTTGAATCATCCGGAGGGAAACTGTAGGGTTTTTCAGTTTATATGCTAATATAACAATACTTAACTGCGGTTACAAATAAATCATTGTGCTTGCGAAGAAAATGTTCTCATAAATATTACTGTAAAATTCATTTTGACTAAAGCTATTACGATAGAAAACCTTATAAATATTCCGAATAAAATAATAAAATAACCATTCCCATAATTTAAATTAGTAATGATAATTTACTTTCAAAAATAATTTATAGCTACTAAAAATAGAGCTGGTAACTTCAGTATTATAAATCAATTGTATGAAAAAAATCATTTTAGTTAAAATAATAGTTAAACTATAATAAATGATGAACATAATCATGTTAGAATAGGTAATCATATTTTCTGTATAAAGAATAAAATGACTTGAAAAAATAGTATAAAATTGTGAGAAAGTTTAAAGAAAATGAAAGTAATCTCTAATATTTATAAGACAAAACATGAAATCTAAAAAAGAACTTTGAAATATATAACTTTATTCAACTATAACTAATATTTTTTCCTTAAATTAATACTCCATTTTAATTCATGTCTATTCTTAAAAGTAACTAATGATACGATAATATATTTTGAACAAAATCATGTTTCTCTTATTCTCTTATTTCTCTTATTTGTAAAATAATTCATTGTTGCTTCTAAATTCAAAGTTTATATGAAGTTTCTATTAACATTAGGCGAAATTTATCATTAAATTAAATGTTTTGCCATATATGACCCATTTTATTTGGAAATTAACAATTATCTGATAATTAATGTAACTGAAATATCGATGAAAAAGTTTATCAAATGCACTTAGAAAACGAGTTTTCTAAACAGAATACTGGCAAACAATTCTCATTATAATTCAAGTTATCCGAATTTGAACTCCAATATCTTAAAAATATATGTTGTGTGTGAGTCATTGCTAAATACTATATTGAAACTATTTCTTTTAAAATAAAACATTTTACTTAAATGAACTTGTTTATATATGTTATACTTTCTACGTAAAGAAATGAAAATTAAATATTTCTGAAGGTATGTTTTGTATTTATTCACTTTCTCATAACACTTTCGTCAAGTTTTTTAGTAACGTATGATGTAAACAATTAAATTCACATCTTGCACAAATGTAAACATTTATTATTTGCCTGATGCTTCGAAAACGATGTTCAATTAAAATCCCATCACTTTTATCTTCTTACTGTTCAAAACAAATATAGAAAAATAGTATTTGCTTTACATAATAGGAAATCGCTATATACTGTTTGTGCAATATTTAAAGAAGTTTTCTTAAATTAGTGCTTAAGTGCTATTACAAATGTATATTTCTGTTATAAGCAATGCACTGAAGTAAGTGAGTATTAAGAAAGTGAAAAAAATATTTAATCATGGAGGAAAAAAGTTTTTTAAAGCGAATTAACTTGTTTTATACATTTAGCTCTTTACAAATAAGAGGAGAGTAATGCTCATATAAAATAATTTATAAATTGTCGATGTGTTTCAGCTTAGATTAATTATTTAGAGGTATTCAAAAATAAAAAAAAGGTTAAAATGAAGATAGTTTTAAGAATTTATAAGCTGGACAAGTTCTCATGATTAGTTAACTTTATGTAAGGGGCCGTTTAATTGCATCTGAATATTTTAAAAAATCATTCCTTACTCACCACACATTTTTTATTTGATATCAAATACTTAAAAACATATAAAATTTACGAATTATATTACAGTATTATTTCAGTTTTACTAAAATACTAACACTGATTTTAAAATTGATAATGCCATTATTTTTGATAACTGCTTGTTAACAGCATTATTCAAGCTATCATGAAAGTTGTACTTCAAATTTGAAGATGCTCAATTTTAGATTCACATGAGTTACACTGTAGACCTATGATAAAGAGCTGCTGTGTGTGTGTGTTTGCTAAATGGAATTAAGATTATGTGTCCTCTTGGTCGGGAAGGGAATATATATGTACAGGATATTCCAGGATAATTGATGTAAACTTTAAGAAGAGGTAGGGGGCATCACAATGATTCAGATTTGTGTAGCAACTTATGATTGGAGACGTCTTTGTTTGGTGCCAGGTGACATTCATCACAAGAATATTGAAGGAAACAGACCTGCATTATCTCAATCATTTGATCTGTCATCCTCCGTAAAGGAGTATGGAACAGCTTTACGAACACATAGTTGGTAGATATGCACCTGATTCATGGATTGACAGGAGGAAATGTTCGAGCAGCAAAAAGAATGTATCACGAAATGTACCCTCAGAGAGATTTACCTGCTAGCATGATGCTTAATGATTTACATCACAATTTGTTATATTATTCTTTGAAGATGGTATAAATGTAATGGTTTGCCATCACGTTGCAAAACACGATCAACAGTATTCCGAGATCAACTTACGGCTGCAAGGAGTACTAGGATTCCTTCGAACGGTATCCAATACATTTTGTTCTATACCGGAAGTTCGAGTCACTCGCAGTCCTCCCTCACTATATCAACTCATAGTTATCCATATTCACACAAACTGTGATGCAAATTATTGAACATATGGAGGTCAAGTGCATTGCTCTGTAAGTGAATGCCGCGATATGATCTTTTTGATGCTCGAGCATTTCCCTTTTTCAATCCGTAAATTAGATGCATATGTTCCAGCTGAGTGGTCATAAAACTGTTCTATACTTCCCTGCGGGAGATGATAGCTCAAATGACTGCTGCAATACAAGTTTGTTTCTTCCAATGTTCTTGTGAAAAACGCTACCCAGCGCCGGACAAGACGTTTCCGATCATGGGATTGCTGATATCTTTTGATGCCCTTTACCTACTCATAAGGTTTGTTTCAATAATTCTTGAACACCCTGTGTATATATATTTATACATGTTAAATAGTACCTTTCCCTTTTGTGTCTAAAAATAGAAAGAATGGGAAAGGTAGTATGGTGTTGTGGAAAAAAGAGAAATATATTTCGAAAAAAGGAATTTTCGTGGGATAAATATAAATCTCCTCGGAACAGTTGATAGCGAGGGAGAAGAAAAAATTTCCCTAGAGAAAAAAAGAAGTACAATGTATTCTAAAAAACTTGTGTGACGTCGGTCTATACAGTTAGTATATAATCTCTGTGGTTTGTCATAAATTAAAAAAACTGTATACATGTATAACAACATTATTTATAATAACTGTATACTGTATACATTTGCAACACACATACATATGTGTTTGTATGCAACATAGCACTTATAAATTCTCATAATGCAATATGAGTGTAGATAATGTAGCAAAAATCGTTCAGTTCGGTTACTATGGAAACAATGTACTGCTCGGACTCACACGCCCGGCTGCGGGTGACTTGCTAAAAATAACTTATTTTGTTTTCAATGTATTGACTTTAATTTTTGTATCTCGTGATTATATAGAGTGGTGGCCCAATGTATTTTATAGTTAATTTAACAATACTAAGTTAAGAATAAGCTTGATATTTATCAGTGACCCCATGGGCTCGTATTAACACTTATCTTGATAATTTGTACGGTTTATAGCTAATCCCTTAACTGCTGATTCATTTCCTCCACAGACGTGCATATTTCGAAGTTTTGGGGGATTAGAGAGAGGTAAAATGGAATAAATAATTCAATCCTCTGTATTAAGAAAATCCTTCGCAAGCACTGTCATGGTCCTTTTATTGCATTCCAAAGCCTTCGGAATAATTTTATGGATAGCAGTGCACAGAAAAGATCGTACTTTGGAAAGACGTATATATACAACCAGGAAATTAATGTTTGGGCTGAGAGAACCGCTTATGTAAGAGGCATGTAAGAGGTTAAAATTGTATTGTAGCTTTAGTGTCAAAGTATAGTATTATTGAATTAAAATCAAGTTATGTATGGGGGGCAAGATGAAAATGATGATTGAGTATTGGATCGCGAATATTGAAAGTTTGAGAAGCACTGGTGTCAAAGTATTCCATTATGGAATTAAATACATTGTTATTGCATGGGGGGTGAGGAAAATTATGACTGAATTTTGCGTCACGAATACTAAAAGTTTAAGAAGCACTGGGCTACACTACCGAATAACGATATTTTAGATTTGTCCCTCTATATACCTTGTAACAAATAATCATTAATCCAATTAATGTGTTACATTTCCCACCGTATTCCCTTTTAGTGGTTCTGTGAAGAGACAAAGGGCCTTTTTCGTGGAATTTTACCTTTTGCATTTGCTAATCTAATCCAGATTGTTTGTAGACTGACAGAAACACCAGCATCACTTAGATCACTTCTGATGGATGCCCATGAAATTTTTTTTTATCTCTGAAACATTGTATTATTGTTCTTCTGCCATCAACAGAAGTGTTGCACTTTTTTCGTACTTTTCCTGCTTTTTCTTATTTAATTTGTCTCTTGACATCTTAAACAAAAATTTCAGTCTCCAGATGTATTCACTGAACTACCCACCTGTTATGTAATTTTAACCTAGGAAATACCACGTTATCGTCACACATATGTCCAATCTACTCTTTTATTTGATGTCATTGCTTTTTGATTAAATATCATTGTAATCCTGGCCAGGAAACAGACCTGACTTCAATCCTATCGAAAAATTGGTGCACCGTTTGAAACTCTTTTCTGAATGTGGTACCCATGAAATGAAAAAGAACTAATTGAGGATAACATTGTTTCCTGGCATCATGTAATAACGAAGGAAAAGCCTAAGACTATGCTCAGCTCAATGAAACATCGATATGAAGCTGTGATACAGAATAAAGACATCACTAGGATCTGATAACTCACTGTTACCATCAGTATCTAATGTATATGGATGGTTATTGCAGCACAACTTTTTTGTATTACAAATATTTCAATTTCGCTTTTGTATTGATTTCAGTATTAAATTACCTTTAAAATACTTTACATTTCGTGTAACGTAATTTTTTTTGTAAAAATAATAAAACAATTTTAAAAAGTGTTTACAATATTGTCCCCCACTGTATATATTTTTATCAATTGCAATTCATTCTTTATCTGGCGTTTTTAGTATTATTAACTGTAATTGTACTTTTAAAAGTTAATTGTAATTATAGTTATGGAAAATACAGAAACTTTCGATTGCGCAATATAAAGGGGAAATGAAATATCTAGTTCATGAAATAAAGTATTGAGTTTTGACTAACGAGAGTTTTAATCATTTTATTTGAGTATCCAACTCTACAGTAGTTCAATCTACGTGACAATATAATAGAGCATTTGTGGCATTGCAGTCTTTATATTTTTTTCAATTTAGATCTAAATATTACTTATAATAACACACACCTTAATCAAAGAGTATCTTTCAGAAACAAGTGTTAAAAATGATTTCATTTTATATTTTACTGATTTATGTTTAACTTAACTTTCGATTAAATTCCCCTCTTGAGAGTGTCAGCTGAAATGCTTGGAGCCAAACATAATCCACCGGTAGAGTATCATCAGCCGATTTATCATTCTAAGCTTCCATGTCCCTTCGCTGACCACCGTCTTCGAGTAATCAAGGCCGGTATCTGATCCATTCTTCATTAATCATGAGACACTCCTCACTCCAACCCCTGAAGATGAATCTGTCTTTTCTCACATATCAATAGTGCACTACTGACTCTTGAGATACGACGTAATCAAGTTTGGTTATAAATGTTTACCCGTCGCATATT
>BMAV01020765.1:119638-142318 GCA_019973955.1 Trichonephila inaurata madagascariensis
CTAGTTATTTCATGAAATAACTAGACAAGTCTGTTAAAGCATATACAATTATTAAATTTTACGATTGAAATAGGTATTTTATAGAATAACGATTACTTGATCAGTAAAGTATTAAATACCGCTTTCTCGAAAGTTCCTTGAACTGGTTCTAGCTGCTTTAGAAAGGATTTTTCCGATTAAGAACTAGAGATGGCCGAATAAAACAATTGTACCTAGATCTCAGTTCAGTATATGTCAGCGAAAATTAATTTCCATTGAAGTTCCAAATATTGACACAACGCTTCGATCTGTTGCGGTACTGAACAAGGATTTAAAAAGTGCTCGTGTAAAAAAAAAATGTGTAATGATAAAAAGTGGGCTTGTTTCGAAAATAATAAGCAGTCGAATCCAAAATTTCATCACATCTCAATCCTTGATATAATAAATAATGAAAAGTGAAACAAAGGTATCTCATAAAATTTAAATTAACATTCGCTTACATTTTTGTTTTAAACAGTTTACACTATGTTTTTTATGAAGCAACGGTATTTCTTCTCGGAATGTTTTTTTGTTGATAATATTTGAATGCAATCTCTATTTTTTTAACATATTCTTTTTTCCCCTTTTTGTTTAACTAATGTTAGCAACATGAGCAATAATAAATTATATCATCTCTTCTTTTCCTTATTATTTATCAATTATTCATCCGCAAAAGAGATAAAATGTACTTTTCGAGACATTTTAGCTATTTATGAAGAATTAATTTACAAAATATCTTTGATATTGTATATTTGTCACTTTAATGGTCTATTCTTAGTTATTTCATAGAATACTTAATTATTTCATACAATAATTATTACATAGAATAACTAGATAAAGTATGAAAATTTTCATCTGTTATATACTTTAACTGACTTGTCTAGTCATTTCTTGAAATGCCTAATTATTCTATAGAATAACTGAATTATACCCTTTAAAGATATCCAGTAGCGCACCCAGGAACATTTCCATGGGGGGGCGTCCCAGGGTCGAAAGTCTACCATTCTTGTATCATGCTCCTTTTGATTTTGTCGATTTTTGGGGACAAACAACAGTAAAAAACCAATTATTGAATAAATAATTAGCATTAATTAATTAAATTAATCATTAATAACAAGTATTTAATTAAATTTTTTGTACTGTATACTTAGAGTTATAATGAATCGGAAAAAACCAAGGGCTTTGGGGGCAGGGGGCTCCTGACCCCTGGGATACCCCTCTTGCGTGCACCACTGACAGTAACATATATATAGTAAATTACAGGAGAAGGTTGACTGCCCTCAAAACAATGTTCCTGTGGCTAAGAGTTCTCTATTGAAAGATTGTGGCTATTTATTTTATATCTATACTGTCACTGTTATATCTATTCATCAACGAAAATATAAAACAATAATTAGCATCATACATAAAGAGTGATTCTTGTGTATTTTATATGTATTCTCAAACAAATATCCATATGTATAGCAATATCTGATGTGTTTCGTTCTTTTTACGAATGTAAGTAATATAGATTATGCTTTTTAACAAAGTATTCACATTCGACAATTATTGTACATTTTTTCAGCCTTTGAAAGATGTTAAGGTAAAATATAAGTTTTGCTTGTAGAATAGAAATAATTTATGTACAATAGAATGGAAGGAAAGTCCCATCCATTAGTGTGCGAGGGTTAGAAGGAAGATTAGCCATAGTCAAAACAAACTCAATTTATTAAAAATTCTGAACAACGTAACCAATTTCAACAACCCAAGTTAAGAAATTCACCTTAGATAAAAATGGGAGCAATGGTGAGGTAGATGAGATAATTGAAGATTTAATCATAAATCGGATCACTTACTTTTGTTGTTGTTTCTCATCCCCGAGATCAGCAGAGCTAGATCAGGTCCATGAGTCCATTCACCCTGAGGAAGTCCAAAGCCAATAGGGGATCTTGAACCAAGTCCTTCCTGGTAAGCCCCAAACAAGATAAAATGTGGCCAAGGGAGGCCTTAGCAGAAGAACACTTAGTGCAAATTTCGAAGAGTTTAGAGCCATCGACAAAAGTCAATGACATCGGATGACCACTAAGGAAACGAGTAAGAGCAGTTTGATCTCGTCTACTGCTGCCCCGAACCAAGGAGCCGCGAGGGCATTTTCTCTGATATAATGGTTGCACCGGTGGGATCATCCAAATGGCCTTATTCTTTGTTTTATACTTTAAAAATAGTTCCAAATAAGTAAGAGGAGTGGCCGGCGTCGTATGTTCGCCTCACTTACTTTTAGATTGTCCTGGCAATACACCTTCCAAATAATTAAAAATAAGTTCCAAGTTAATGTATTTCAAGCCGTCACGAATGCAATTTAACAACTAATTGACCAAATCGTCAATTAATTATTAATTAAGTAATCTACGAAGAGCTCTTGATTAGCTTTACGTTAATCGCTAACTGTTATCCTTTTAGCTTCTAACCTCTCTCTCTTCGAACTTGAAAGTTAATCTTTAAATACAAGCATATATTTGAATAATTCGCGTTTTCTGTTTCGCAAGAAAGTTTCCAATAGAATAATATTTAAGGAAGATTATTATGAAGTACCTAAATAGACCCGATACAACTTCTGACTTATCATTAAACTTATCATTCTTAAAAAATCCCTGTATTCAATCAATTTCATTCTTGCAGATGAAATGGTCTTTTTTGCAACAAACTTCCATGATAATGGATTGTCATTTGCTTAAAATTTGAAATAAAGGATCATAAGGAAATTTTATTAAAGATTTAAGTAAAGTGATAATAAAGGAATCAATAACATTCGAGAACATTATTTCATTTCTCTATGATATTTTCCATAATAATAACATCATGCAGAATAATAAATATTTAATCTTGTACTTTTAAAAATATCGATTAACTATCATAACGTTAATTGCTATGACGCGTTGTGTTTTATACAATTTAGAGAAAAAAATCAAATTTCTTAAAACCCTTAAAAATTTTCATGTATCATTATTGAAAAGGCTTTTATTTATTATGTAATACCAAAGAATAATAATGTCTGGAAAACAAATCCAATTTAGCATTCAATCTGAAACATTTTCCTCATGCATGTTAATAACATAATACAAAATTAAAAAATTGCTCATAATAATACATAATATTAATTTCTTTTGAATTTCAAAATCATAAAAATTTGACTAATACTTTTATCTACCTAAAATAAAACATTTTTAGTTCTTTGAATATATTTGAATAACAAGTATTTCTTTCAAAATGTAAGAAAAAAAGTGATTTTCATAGTTCTTTTTAAAAGTGTAGTATATATATTCGTGATCCAAAATCTTTATATTTATTTGTATTTTTTGGCAGAGCAATCAAAATTAATTTTCCTTACAGCAGTTGAAAAGATCAGAAAAATGTAAATTTACAGAAAAGGAAATAAAGTTAGAAACGCTATATAAAATGGTTAAAGGATTGAAAGGCTTTTTCTTTCTAAAAGCGTTTGAAATCATTTTTAATAGGTCTGGTGTGTATGTATTTCCTATTTGTGAAAAAAAAACTCCTAGATTTAACATTTAAACGCATCTTTTTTATTTCCTTATCTGAAATGAGTGAAACATTTGAAATGTCAAATGCAATGAAACTTTTATATGCACATGATAACACGATTTCAGCTCCCCAAATTTTGAATCCGCATTTCCTTTCTTAAAAGTATTCTTTTTTTATCTTTGTGATATTCTTTGAATGGCTTTTGATTGTTAAATTATAAAGGCATTTATTGTAAAATAGTTAAGTAAATGCAAACTTTAAAAAGATAACAATTTTCTTAAGTGAAAGCATTTTACTTTATATATGTTGGTTAATAGATTTTTTTTTATTATTTTCTAAAATATTCTAATTAAAAAAATTCAATGAAATAATTGTAGCTGAATTTATTTCAATAAAATTATTCAATTTCAATTTTTAAAAAAATGGTTTTTCTATGTATAATAATAGTTAATCTGAAACACTTTATCCTGTTCTATTTAAATTTCACTTCAATAAATAGCCTATTTATACATTATCTGACACTTATAGGAAATAAATTAAAATAACCCTTTTTTTTAATTTTACAAAAAACATAATTTTGGATTTTTCATGCTTCTAAACTATCTAATTTAAGTATTTCTAAAAATAGAGTATATTTGTTAATTTTGAAATTTTAAGCTCGGTAATTTTAGGTTTTGAAAAATGTAAATCATCCGTTGATTTGAAACCCTCACTTTGTTTGGCACTTTGTTAACATTGACCGATTAAAACTGGATTTCCTAACAGTTTGATATGTTTATTGTTAAATCATTGTGGTGTGAGTGCAAAGTTTCTTATGTTAAAGCACGAATTTTCCTTGTTATTTGCTGACTTTTCAAAAATTGCTCAGCCCTTTTTTTCAATGATAGAATTATTATATTATTATATATTACGCATTATATGGTTATTTTAGTAATACCAATGACAATACTGATGTTAAAAGCACTTGAAAAAGATAAAAAGAAAATTTCTAACGTAAATTAGAGTTTTTATTGCACGAACAAAGGTCAATAACCCTCCATTAGGCACGCGAATCTCTCAGGTGAATAATAAAATTAATTTCAGTGCTGCGTCCACACGAGGTTGTAATACGCCCCTTCTTCTATCTGTCTTTCGCCACCCGCCCCAGGACTCAGTATCAAGGACTAGGGTGATTTCTACATATTTTGGGTGGCAGGAGCTATATTGTTGAAAATGATAAATGCAGAACGCCCAATAAAGTCAGTTGTTATGACTTCGTACTATTTCGTTAATTTTGACTTTTATTTCTTGTAAACTAGTCTAGTTTTTTGTTATATATATATATATATTATATCAGACTGCTGACAAGTTTAGTGTGTGTTAGAAGTTACCCCAAATAGGCCTTGAATGGCGAGTAGTGATGTTTTGATATAATAAAGTTATTAACTCAACTGGGCAAAAAAATATACAACTTTTTGATGAAAAAATCGAAAACAGAAAAATCAGTATTTGCTCCTATGTTTTCTTTCTAAATGACATTAGGGTCTGCTTTGCAACATATGTGTGCTCATGTAACGGAAAATCACTGGCCAGTTTTTAAAATGTAAAAATTCAAAATTTGCAATGTGTATTCAAATTCTAGGACTATATTTATTAGCTTAATGTGAATTTTTGATATGCGTTTATATTTTTGTACAAATATTTGAAAGCTATTATAAGATATATTTATTTATATATTATTTATATTTTGTGTGGGAATAAAACGAATCATTCATTTAAAACATATTTTATTTAGTTCACATTTAATATTACTTGTTTAAAAATAGAGTTTTACTGAAACATCTAAAAAAGTTGGCAGTGAATATGTTTCTCAATTATTTAATTTGATGTATCGGAAAAACATACGTAGCATATCCATTTAAAATCTAAGCTGTATTGTAAATTTATTTGTATCCAATTTTCAAAACTTAGCTGTACATTAGACAAAAAAGCTTTGTTTTCATGATTCGTAGCTTCAAACTCACATTTAATCTTAAAATTAAATTATTCAGAATCAATGCTTTTATACTCCTTTAATAGTCATTGGAAAAATACACCTCTAATTTATTTCATTTTATAGATTTCAGTGTAGTTCTTTATGAAAGTTATTTTTCTTGAAACACTAGACAGTTGTTTGAATGCAAAAATGATTATTATAAAATCATTTACCTTTGTAAAGGGGAACAATGCAATTCAACTATCTGCTTCTTCTCCACAAAACGACATAAAGATTTCTATTTCTCACAAAAGCTTCTCGTATAATATTTAAGGACAATTAGAATATTTGTATCGCAATGAATATTCTTTTTTCATAGAAATTTAACAAGTATTTTTACTTTTTTTTATATCCACTTTATAATATGCATGTAGTTGCATTGTTAAGATCAACCACATTGTTTATAAAGATCAACAATGTATAAAAAAGGAGTTTATTATTTATGTTTTAAAGGAGAACAATGAATTATTTTAACAAAGCAAGGTGAACAATCTCTTTATTGTGTCATGATTTAAGTTTTGAATAAAATAAATGCAAAAAAAAGAACACCTAAAGTAGAGTTGTGGCTGTTCTCATCTTGGGACCATTGCTTGAATGCTACAGGAAAGAACAATGCTTTGAAGGAAGATGGAGAACCTCGATATGCAAAGTTCAGTGTAACTAATTTCTAGAATAGAATGTTTTTCTGTTTGTAAAGGTACGTTTTCAATACATACCTTGAAAAAAAAGAGCTTTGTTTCGTGAGAAAAGAATTGAAAATTTTAATACTTGTGAAATAGAACTACTATTTTTAAAGGTATGAACGACGAAAGTTTCTTTAAGACGACTTGGTACTCAAAAGATCCTCAAACTATCGTCATTTTTATTGGCTTATATACCTCGAATCATTATAAACATGCTGCAAAATTTTAAAGCTTTGTTTGCATTTTTTATTAAGTTATGGAGCAATTTTTGATGCTAGAGAGCAGACTGAAAAAAATACCTCACCAACTTTTCAGATCATCTGCTAGAAAATAGCCAGATAAAAAGTGAATTTATTATTTTTATGCAGTGCACTGATGAGACTAACATGAGTAGAATTTAACATAGGTAACAATTTTAGTATATATAATATTACTATCTTAATGTTACGATTAATATTTTTAGTACTAATGTAAGTTTATTCTTATTCTATTTTCTATTCTTTTCATCCCAGTCTTTTCATGCAGGGAAAGATTAGCTGACCATACAGCATTCTTTTTATCTGGAGGTTAAGAAGTACAACTAAGGGTGCCTTATTTATGACTTATACCAGCGATACTCAACCTGCGGCTCAGCGGGCCTTTCTGAGTGGCCCGGTCATAGCCCGTTATACTAACAAATCCAATTATTTAACAACAATGTATTAAAAATTTAGGTAGAAATTCTATCAGTTTTGCTATCAATGTGCTTGTATACGAATTGCAGGATAACTTTTTTTTTTGTAATTGTAATGGTTAGTGTTAACAAATAACAGTAGAATAGTGACCGTTTCATAGGTGAAACTAATTTTTAATTAATCATCACGTCTTCCAAGCGAAAAATATCTAAAGAATATATGCTGTTTACATACGATTGGAATCTTGAATATTTCGAAGAGAAAAACAAACATTGATAAACAACTTGAGTAATTTGTCGTGTAATAGTATATTTAAAAAATATAATTTTGCTCGTCACTATACCACTAAACACAAATATTTCAATGGCTCTTTTTTTTTGAGGATCTCTTTTAAGACAAGATAAAAAGAAAAAAAAAATGGAACAGCCACAACGTATATGCGGGAGGGATTAGGGCTTGGAATAATTAATGAAAGGAAATCGAAATTACCCCCAAACGGGGTAAAAAATGCATAAAACCTATTTTTATTTGTGATGGAGTTTGATGGAATCCAAAATAATAAATCTTTTGATCAATTTTTTGTTTTTAAATGATATCCTTGATCTTAAACATGATGTAAATTTCATATAGTTTGCATGTTTCCTTCAGGGTGTTGCATTTTCTGTCCAACTGTATAAGTTGAGTTACGTTTTGCCTACAAAACCACCAACTCCTGGCGTGGCATTGTCTTGACAAGGTGCTGATAGGTAGTCTTGGGCATCTGATACCAGCCTCTCATCAGCTGTTACTCCTATTCTGCCACATTGCGAAGAGGTGGGGCCTCACGAATACTTATCAAATATATATTGTATGTATAGATACACTGCAAACACAGAGTAAAATATATACAAAGGAAGCAGGAAGAATATTACTTTCAGTTTTCCTTACTAAGGTCCATCAAAAAAGGTAATGAAATAAAATAAGTTGTATCCATGCCAACATGTGGAAAATGATCTTTAACATATTTAACTCACACAAATTACTTTTTACGACGTGTTTTTGTTGATATCAGGACTCGAAGTTCACGATTTTAACCAATTAACAATAGCCACAAATATATCTCGAATGGTTGGTTTTTTTCTTAAATTAAAATGAAATATCAGAGTTATTTTGTATGAAAAGAAGTTGGGAATAAGAAAAAAATATTCTTATTGAAGAACTATTTGGTTAATATGAAATTCTAAAAACGCACAGGTTCATAATGTTTTTACATGACAGAAAAAAATTTCCTTTTTTTGTGTAATTATAAATTGGATGTAGTAAACTAGTATCCATTTCAAGGACTACAAAATAGGAAAATTTAATAAGGCTTTGGTAAAAACTGGAAATGCTTAGGGCCTTTTACTGCAAAGAGAAATTTATTGAATGAAATGTGTTACACTCACAGTCATGATATGTTTTGTAAACCTAATGTTACATTGGTAAATTCGTCTCAACCAAATTGAATCCATTTTCGAATTTCATCAGTTATTTTAGGTTCTAATTTTATACCCATTGAATCCATTGTCTTTTAATCATTTGCAGACATGACTAAAGACAAAAAAAAGGGAAAAAAAGATGGACTTGGAAAAAATAACATAAAATGTGCAGACGAGATAAAACAAAAGTCAAAATAGAGGTTGGAAATTAAAGGATTCCAAATCGTTTTCTTTCAAATGTTTAAAGTGTTTTTTTTTTCTTTTTAACTGGAAGTATGTTAAAATAGGTTGACTTTTATCTCTTTTAATGCTTCATTTGTAATACTTTAGCGTGAAATAGAATCAACTTTAAATACGACAAAAGGCTTTAAATGGTTTTTAATAATGGTATTTCTGTTTGAAAAAAAAAATCCAAGTATTGTTTAAATATTCTACATGGAGCATTTTTAAAATCATTTTCATGGCATTAAATTTCATTTGATTGAACTGCGTTGATTTAAATATTTCAATAGTTTTAATTCTTCAGTTTGTACTTCATACTTTTTATCGATAAGTAAAAGAAATACCTATTTGCTTAGGTCAAATTTAAAAGTAAAAAATTTTATTATTGTAAAAGTTAACATGATAGTTTAGTACTTTTTTTACGTTTCGATTCAGTGTGTCTGTTCTATTTCACAACTTTTTAAAACAAAACATTTGTCTGGATTTTTAAATTGATTTTTTTCATTTCTTATTTTTTACATTTTAACACAATTATATATATAAATTAAATGACATAAGATAGTATTAATAATTCCATTTTATTTTAACACCGAAATCGTAATTCTTGGAAAGTAACCCTTTGTACGTATATGCATGATTTTCTGATACTATAGATATATTTACTGAGTATATGTTTAACTTACCTTACATTTGATGCATGTATAGAGTTAATTTTACTATTTGTGGAATAGTTATTGTGACTAAGCTTATGAGTTTGAGCAATATATGGGCTAATAATGAATTGGTGGTTCAACTAAATACTGTTCCGATACATAAAGTATTTGTAAAATGTATACTTCAAATTTTTATATATATAAACTTAGTTCTAAGAGAAAATACATGATTTTTTTTTAGTTTTAAATATATTTGTTCCTTTTTTCACCATTAAATTTCATTTACAGAAGTAAATTGAATGGAAATTGCAAATATATCCAAACATGTCACTGTCTCAAGTTTGGAGCAAATACATGCTATTCACGTTAAATACCTACATTAAAATTTAGTGAGACAAACTGAACATATAGAATTCCATTCCACAGTTCCATATACGCGGAGCTCTATAATTATTCACCGATTTATCAAAATAAGGTTCGCGTCTCTCTCTGTCTACATCCACCAAGTATTTGATATCAAAACGACATTCACTCCCTAAATATGAAGTGATGCTTGTGCCTGAATAGAAGGTAAGGGATTGTTTATTCTATCTCTTGATTTTTATTACTGATAAAAATTGTATTGGGTAGAATATTGAAAATCACAATAAATGTAACAGTTCAAAATTTTAATTTTGTAGAAAATAATAATTATTTTGCATAATAATAATCAATAAAATTATTGAAGCAGATACCTATTGGCTAAATACTTTGCCAAAATCATCAGTTATGGTGACCAGCACAAAACCTCTAGTTCTGTGCGCAATTGACACAACAATCGTCTTCTTAAGAGAGGAAGTCCGTTTAGCTATGCTGAAAGCGAGGGATGGTTACATAATGAAGTAGAATTAGTCTCTTTGGCCCGCTGTACAGATGTTGCTGCGTCATTCTATGAACGGGTCTTTTTTAAGACCGAAATATTCTCATAAACTAACAAGGACACTCAGCATCCAAAATATCTTAGGCCGCTAGCTTTGTAGACTATTCATAAAGTCCCGTGTGATGCGTTACATATTTATACTGATAACAGCATGGGTGTAGGCACTATTTCGGGTAGTGGAATTTTCATGCATAAGAGGAATGGTAACAGAAATCCTGACTGTTGTTTAGTATTTCGGGTAGAACTCTTATCTATTATGGAGGCATTGAAATTTTTCTTTACTGTGTGTGTCAATATAGACATTTGGATATTGAGTGATAGCCGAAGCTATATTTAGCATTTATCTGAATGGTGTAGACACGGTTGTAAGAAACTCGTCGCGGTTATTAATGTGTGGTGGTTAGAGTAAAAATTAGCCATATTTAGTTCAAATTCAAATTTATTATTTCTCTACCTTAAATCATCAACTCAGGATAGAAAATGCACACCGCTACTAAGTATAGGAGCAGTCCCACGGCAAAAGATATACTTAATATTTGAGTATAATCTAATTCACTTACTCTTAGAACACTTTAGACGTCTACTGTCTAACTAACCGTTGTGGCCGCTGTAGCCGAGTGGTATATGTATCGGATCGTGGCATACCTAGTCACGAGTTCGAGCCCAGTACCACTAAAGACCCGCCGTGTAGGGCAGCGATGCTCGTTAAATCTGTTGAGAGCTGAAACGTCCTCCCGTGGGTGTAGTGCGGTAGTTAGGAGAAGAGGGTGCCAGCTCAGATGTCCTTCACGTCACTTGACTATGGCTCAAAATTACGTGGTCCGTCGCCAAAAGCCCTCGGATAGCTGAACAGTGCGACGTTAATATTCAATCAATCAATCATTCAAGTCTAACGAACCGTCATTCTGTTACTAGTTGTGCGACCTACGGTCATTACTATTAATCTCTATCTTATAACTAAAATCGTCAATTAGCAATATTTGATCATCCAGAAACTACTCGTAAACTAGCTCTCAGCTACTCTCAGCTAACTTCGTGTATCAAAAAGTCAATTCTTAAATAGAATTATTCATTTGAGTAAATCATGTCTTCTTCGGGAGAAAGGTTTCAATAGAACAGTTAAAAAGAAATCAGTTTACCCCAAGATGATTAGTACAGGTTCTTGGATGTACATATTATATGGTGACAGAATGACAACGAGTATTGACCAGCTATTAAATAACTTGAGTGCCAATGTTAAGATCTTTTTTCAGTGGGTACCGTCGCACACGAATGTCTGTGGGAATAAGATTGCAGATGATTTGGCCTTACTCTTCTTATAGAAATTGCTACCCAAGTCAAACAAGATATCAGTTCCTCTTCGAGGTAGGCCTCCGTACATGAGTGGTATGAAGGAAGCCATCCTGTGGAACTGCTTTGCATGGGACAAGCAGCAGATGAGATGAAACTACTCTTGTTAGGTTTTCCAGTGGGCATTCTCGAGCTCAACGGCATGTGGGATGTAATAAAGTTTACACTCCCTGTCCGAATTACAATGTGACCCAAGCCGCTCCATCCCACATCTTGGTTTGTATTGGTTGCCATAAGAGGCAGCTGCTCTGAAGCACTGCTACAGTACTTAATTGTTTAAAAACGCTCAGCTTCATGGACTTGGTCTAGATGTTTCTGTCGATCACAAGTGGGATAAGAAACAACAATCACTATTTGTTTCAAACAATTAAGAAAATATATTTAAAACTGTTTAAAAAAGTTTACAAATAGTTATTGTTTATAGGTTCAAATAAAATAATATACACTGCTATTCATGTTGTTAAAAAATACCAATGTAACTCTTCAAGTTTTACTACTTTAATTTATCTTTTTTCTGTCGAATTCACCAAAATAAGCATGGATAAGCAAGTATAAAAAGAAAAATAATTATTTTTTTATACAGAGTGCTGTATAAAAATGGTAGACCAAGCGAAAATCTTCAGAGAGTACTGGAATACTGAAGAAGTACATGTCTAAAATTTATGTGATTGACAATATTATTTATATTTATAAAAATATTATATACGAAAGTCGGTCTCACACACCGCTTGTATTCTTCTAAAAATACAAGAGATTATTTGACATGGTAGTCCAAACCATGAATCCTATGAGGACAACTGCAGAATCTCGGGTCGATAAAGACAGTTGATATTTATCCTTGATGTTTGGCTATTTGAAAATATTGAGAAAGACACGACTCATATATGGTTTTGAGAGGTAGAAATTCTTATAGGTAGAAATTATAGACATTATTAGATAGAGCTGCCACATATAAATACTAAGTTCTGACATCATTTCTAAGTTCTTTAAACAATCTATTTCTTATTCGATAAGATTTAATTTGATTTGCATCTATTTTGCAAACTTTGCCTTGAGATACGTTAACTTAAAAGTTTGTTTATGAATAGTATATTTTTGTAAACATATTTTCTTTTTAAAAAAAAATAATATATCCTTCTCAGCAGAATAATTACTGCTCGTGGTTTGTCACACAGGAGTGATATTCTTCTTGGGAGTTTAATTTACTAGATCTACCCCCTTGTAAAGTGAGGTTGGTGTCTTTGACCCAGAGCAGGGGCGCAATCAATACTAACATTAGTGGTCATGCGGGGTGATGGAGTGACCCGAATCCTTTTTTCATAATTATTTTTATTATACACGCCAAAAAAAAACATTCTTCCAGTGAATAATTTAATTAAAAGAAAATATACTTACCTAATTTTAAGGACTTAAGGATAACAAAATTTGTTAGACATAAGATAAACTTAAGTAAACCTAAGCTTTTAGTAATTTTCAATACTAGATGGAATAGTGCTCAGCTAGAACAAAAGAGTTGAAGAGTAGTTGTGAAGAATAGAATCTTTCGTGCTTCTTTCACAGTTGTAAGGTGTAGATTTGCTTGTATCCGAATCATGTTGCCAACAGGCAATTGCGATAAATGTATTGATATACATGTGTGTAAGTTGGCTCAAAAATTTTCATTCGAAGTGTCTCCCTATAAAATGAAAACGAGAGATAGATTTCAAAATATTATCAAGGAAAATGAAAGAAGTATAGTAAGGAATACTTGGCGATTTTTTTTTGTAAACTGAATTATTTCTGGTGAGTAAATCACGAAAAAATGTCTTCGAACAATTTTGCTATTAACTTTTTACTTATTGAGATAAAAAAGGAATAAAATGTTCTCATTTTTCAAATTAAGTTCAGGAATATTTCAGATTATTTTAAAACGAGATACAAACATCCTTTAATCATCGTGTATTTTAACAATCACGGACTAATGATAATTGCTAGAAACAAAACTTTTACTTTTAGGATCAATTACACAACATTTGGACAAATTAAAAAACATGAAAAAAAAAATGAAATCTACCTTTTTTAGTTCTTGAAGTTCCACATGAGAGTATTCGTTTTTAACATTTTTTTAAAAATAGATTTACTATATAACGTACAAAAAAATTAAAGATTCTTTTAAGTGCTTTAGCAATTAACGAGTTTTTTAAGTCCATTTATTTTTTAGCATATTTGTTTTTTCAGGAAGCAGGGTATAAAATGAATCTGGCAATGGTAAGAAAATTGATTTTACGTGAGGAAATTTGATTCTAGTGGATTAAATAAAATTGGAAAGCTTTTAGAAACATTTAGGTACTTAATACTTTAATGTGTGTGCGTGTGTTTTGAGAATATTTTGTAAACAAGCTTTTTCCCATTTTTATAAAATTGATGTCTGGTATGTACTTAATTTGTCACTTAAATTATTAAAAAGAAAGTGTGCATATGTCCCTTTCTGTTCAATAGATACGGTAAATTACATTTAAAAAAAGTCTTAAATAGCTGTAGACTCCATAAGAATCTAATATAAAAAATCTAAAATAAAAATTAAACTAATGAAATAAACAAGTATATTAAGTTTCTTTGGGGAAGGGAGATTTTAGATTTTTATACATTTCATTCAGAAAAACACAAACATATAAGGAATTTAGATATTTTAAAAACATATTTGTTTCAGCTATTTCCCATGATTTCTGCTAAAATGTTTGAAACATATTGCAGCACAGTGCAGTAGAGTGTATATAAAAGGTTTGTGAGTGCTTCGGAAAACATTGTAATCGTTGGCGTATTGCATAAAAAGAACGATTTCTCCGACGTTCTAAAGGGCATGATCATTCGCATTTGGGCCAAGGGTTGAAGCATTTCCGAAACGGCTAAGTTTGTGAATTGTTCGCGTGTCTCCTTGTATACCGCGTAAATGTACACCGTGCATGGCAAAATGGGAGTGTTCAAAATCAGTGACGGGGAAAATGTAGTGCACCATGGGCCATAGATGACAGAGAACGACGGCTGCAGAGATGCGTTCAGTCGAGTAGCCGTGCTACCATTGAGCATCTGACCAAATAGGTGAACTAAAAGAGCTACCAAAAGTAACTCCCAAAAGACTGTTCAGCGAACGTTGCTGTGTTTGGGCATCTGAAGCAAATACCTGGTTCATGCACCTATGTTAACTGCTGTTCATCGGCAATGAAGGCTGGAATTTGTATGACGGTACCACAAATGGACGCTCACTGAGTGGCGACAGATAGTTTTTTCCGATGAATCACATTTTATACTCAATCGTACAGAAGGACGTTGGCGTGTACGACGTGAAACCTTTGAAAGCAAACAGCCTAATACCATTGCCGGATCGGTGCAGTCTAAATTCTGGAACCTTATGGTATGGAGATTATTTACGTGGCATTCCCTGGTTTGACTCATCATTGTGGAAGTCACGATGGATCAATAACAGTACGAACCTTTCTTGTAGATCATGTCCCTCCCTATATGTGAATTGTTTTTCCTGAGTAAGATAGCATCTATCAGTTGGGCAATCTCAAGTGTCATGCAGCTGGAAGGGCACGTGCGTGGTATGAAGAGCTCCAGGATGAGTTTACCGTTCACCCCTGTACTAGCAAACTCACTTGACTTAAACCCAATCGAGAACTGTGGGACCATCTCTATCACGTTGTTCGTGCCATGTTCGTCACGTTGTCCTCACCCACGTAATCTAGCGCAGCCAGCCTCGGCACTAGAGTCAACATGTCTCAACATCCCAGTGATAACCTTCAAGAGCCTTGAATCTCTCCCAGCACGTTTCGCAGCAGTTCTTTCTGTGAAATGTGGTTATCTTGTCTTTTGACAAATGGTAATTTCGTAATTTAGTTTCCAATATTTATAATGGATTTTATCTTGGCTTTGGGATGCTATAATTCGTTTGCATTCGTTATTCGATGTGCACCAACAGAGGGTCTAACGTGGTACCAAGACTGGAATCCATGATTCAACAACGCCGATCACAAGTTAATAGTCATGACATTTTGGCTATCATAGCCAAGATAACGTTTAAAACATTAGTAATGGACATAAACGTAAGTTCAAGTGTTCTAATATTTTAAGGCATATATACATATATAGGGCTTGTTCTGTTTCACAGTGGCTTCTTTTTTTTTACTCTGTGTTCATTATATTGCAGCATAGTTGCAACGGCAAAAATAGTGGAAGGTTGGCTGATCTTAAATCTATCACCGCCAATCTTACACTTTCTAAGGCTAAAACATTACTATATCATGCTACTAAGGTTATCTTATTTTTGATTTATACTGTTTAATTATGCTTTTACATAGTGTTCATTTTTTTATTTAAGGTAATTTAGTACATGGTTATATGTATTCACTGAAATAGATATCGAAATTAACATGTCTATTGTTTATTGTTTTCCCCATGTGATTTGTATTTTGCTTTAGATATGAATGAGTTTAAGGAATTCAATTTTAGATTCTGAAAATAATGTTTCATTACCCATTAAAACCATATTCAATCCCCTAAACACTTCAAGATGATTTATAATTTGTTTAAAAGGAAGAGACATTTGCAATTTTTCATTTTGATGAAAAGGAATTTTTTTCTAATTTTATAACTGAATATTATAGAAAACCTTTTCTTCCGTTTATTATAGTTTCTATTTCTTGCACTTATTTTTAGATAATTTTCTTATGTTACGCATATTTGCACACTTTTCCCCAAATTTTGAAGTGGAGTTTTTGAGTTAATCATCCTTTTAAAGTTACAAAGTTTATTACTTTTATCTTCATTCAATGTAATTAGTTCTAGAGTTAAGTATTAAATGTATAATTATTTAAGAGTACTTCCATATAAGTTAATTTTTTCACTTGATTTATTTCTTATTCACTTATTTTAATTAGACTCCGTATAATGGTTCTTTCTTTTCAATCCTTTTTGAGCAGAATTTTCTTGTTTAATTAAGCATTATGCAGGATAAGAAAATTAAGAATTGTTTGATCCAAGTATTATACTGTTGCAATTTGCAATTAAGTTAATGTCTCTTTATTTTCCTCTTTTTTATATAAATAAATGAAAAAATACGATTATTTAAGCCAGGGACTCGAATGTGTCTTATACATTCTTTCATTGGTGCTTAATTTGGCTTTGTTCTTAACACTCAATGAACACATATATTAGTGAGCTACTTTGAAAAATTAATATTTATTTCTCGTCCAGGAAACTATATACACATAAACAGATGAAGAAACAGTTTATGTGAAGAATATCTTTCATAATTTAAACGTTTGTCTCATTGCCAAATTAAATTTAATATTTTCTTTAAATTTTATTAACATGAATTAAAGAATTCTATTGGATTTTAGGCTACTGATTTTTTTAGAAAACGATTTAGTACCAATCGATACAGTACAATTACAAAAACAATATTCGTTCAGAAATACAATTATCATTCATTTCATTGATCCATTGTGAAACATTTATAAATATACTTTTCTAGTAATTGAATTTTTGAACATTTAACCTAGGTCTATTTTGCTTTTTGACATGGTAGTTGAAACAGTCAAACAAATGACTGATTAGTGTTCATCAATATAGTTGAAATGTTACACAGTGATCCATTTTAGTCTTTTTGAACCATGGATTAGTTGCCTAGTGAGATATTTAATTGTTTTTTACTTTGAAGTGTGATCAATTTTCATCCACATCCCGGAAATTAGAATTTTATATTGAAGTCCCGAATTTCGCGTTTTTAAAATGTAACTTTATTATTATGAGTATGTAATAAAAAAATTAAGAAAAAAATTATCTCAGTTAAATTTATGTTAATATTAATTTAACCCTTTATATACCTCATCATGATTTATTGCAGTTTTTTGCATGCAATTTTTTTTTTTTTTTTGGATCACTACATTGAAAATTAAGGGATATACATAAACAAAATACTCAGCTTTGTGATGTTTAATCATTTAGAGCTAATTAATTTATTAAAGATATTCAACTGTAAAATTAATTATATACATTGTTCACTTAAAATAAATAGTCAAATCGTTTTCTAAGGCCTTCATTAGCATACAAATAAAATAAGACATTTAAATTTTGACATTAACTATTTTTCGGTACAGAAATGATAACCTTCGCAATCCGCTGTAATCCCCGTCAGTTGAAAACGCAATTTCTACTATAAAACTATTCGCCTTCCGCGATAAAATACTCATCATAGAACCCGTGCTGCCATATATCTTTTTAAGTATTGTCAGAATATTCGTAAAAATGGTTATTATATGTAATTATAAAGTGAGGGGTACTTATAAGTACCGTCGGTAAATAAAGGGTTAATTTAACCTATCAATTATTTTTTTATGTTATTGATTCTTAGAAAAAGTCACAATAAAAATTGCAAGTTCAAATCAAGCTAAAAGGGTTAAAAAATAAATGGAAACTCGCAAAATATTATTTATATAAATACACTAATATATTTGCAAATGTCAAAGTATTGAGTGAAAAAAAAGGGGGGAGAGGAGGAGAAGGAAAGACACATTTACAACTCAATCTTTTCTCTTTTCTTGAGAAATATATACCTTAAGAAGACCCTCTACTAAACCTTAAATTGAAAAACTTTTAACTGAATGTTTGATTGGAGAAACTCTTTCTGGAAATGAACTATGACTTATGTGAATGAAAGTTGCTAGCAGACACAAGTGAATCGAGTTCAAGGAGGAAGATGGAAATAAGGTATGTAGGTGCAAGTGTGAGTTATTTCAGTAAGAATTGTATTTTAAATTATTAACGTATCTTGTCATAGGTCTTGGAGACTTGTTATCAGAGTCTAGAGAAAAAAAACGCATGCATCTGCATTTCTTCATATATAAATATTAAGTAATTGTTATTATAAATATGAATAAGGATTAACTCGCTTCCAAACCTTTATGCAAACTTAATATAATTGGAATTAACTGGAATGAGGAGTGTTGATTCATTAATATGACTCTTCCTCTAGGTGCCTCACACTAGCAAGGATTGATGTTCAATGCAATCATAGATTCAAGGTGATACCAGATCTGTGATATTTCCCTTTCGTAATTGCCATACCGAACCTGAATGGAAACTTCGAGTTACATACTTATATGCACAGTATTCCAAATTATTACATGTGGCAGATTTTCTACAAAATAAGGACACAAATGCGTCGTTCGATTGGATGCTTCTATCACATCAGAAATCGGGATCATAACACAGACAGAACTACCTCAATTAAGTTTCGAACATGCCGGGTAGTTTGTTTTGTATTTTAATCTTTTCTTGCGCACTTATATTCTTTTAACAAAGACTATGATAAAAAATAGTACTGATTGGTAATTTACCTTTAAAATACCTACTATTAAAAATAATTAATACAACGTTCTTGATCCTCGAAATTGAATAGGATGAAAAGCGAATATTTCTATACAAATATTCACATAGATAAAATGTGCCATAGATTCAAATAGTTTTTATTTTAAATAAACTTAGAATTTCTGTAAATTTATCATGTGAAAGTTGTATGGAAGTTTGGAGAATGGAATATTTGACCATGTATCCAAATTACGAGGTGTGTTTCAAATGTCCGTCTTGTTGCTTCGCACTGCCACTTCAGCAAACAACTGAATTATCGATCAATCATTTTTCCTTATGACGATTCTTAGCAACCCTTTTCAGCTCCTACTTACTGACATTGCCCAGAAAAAATGTTTTAAGTAAACTTAAAAATAAAAATAAAATGAAAACTCCTTAAAAAATATTTACTGTATGCCAAAAAAGCAAGGACATAAAAGAAAAGAATGATTAAACCGGTCTCATGTGGATGCATTCTAAGCAGTTTCTGTTTGATGATATGTTTACATTTGGAACGAGTCTATTCATGATTCTATTAATAATCGTATTGGGTAAAAAAAACCTTTTTAACTGTGATTCCAGTTGAAAACCACTTACTGTGATGGAGACGGGGTTTATGTTAATCAGAACTTCCATTTAAGTGTTAGTAGTAGAGTAGGCGTGATGATGGTTGAAAATTGATAAAGAAGTATGAATAAGATAGCAACCGGAGGTCGAAAAGTTCAATCAAGTTGGAAGATGTCGAAGAATTATCTAAGAAGTGGAAAGAAGATCGCTCAAGAATTAAGATAAGTATTCTTATTTATGTGATATTTAATTAATTAATCTTGATTGCTTCTTGGGTTTAGTGATATAAAGGCATTCTCCCCTTAAGTTGTTTAATGTTTTTAAGTGAAGTAACCAACAAAAGTGTGTTATTATTAAAATGGCTGATCTTTAATCGAACCTCCCAACACCCGCCTCCACCGGGACTCGACACATTTAATACATTTGTATAACTCCTTATTGTAAAACATATTTAAGCAAAATTTCAACGACCATTTTTCCCATATGCATTTAAATCTATATATTGGTTATTTAATTAACTTACACTTTTCCTAAAACAAGCTCATAGGTAACATAAGTATACTTGCAACAAAGACAAAACAATCTGTTCAGTACGTATGCTACAGTTAAAGTGTATAATTCAGTTATTTCATGGAATAACTAGGCATGTCACAAAGGTATTAAAGTTATTTATTTAATTTGATTACTGATTTTTCTCATACATAATAAATTTCTTACACATATAAATATGTAACAGTAAAATATTCACAAAGGCATTCTTAGATTTCACTAAATAGTTTTCATTTAAAAGAATTTCCTGAAAATGAGGTTGTGTAATTTTTAATGTATGCTCGTCTGACATATTTTAAAGGTTTAAATGAGTATTCATATGCCTTGTATTTTTTTGTGTATGTGTGTATCTTGTATTTTAAGCACTAGATATATACAAGACTCAAAGCCTTTGTGTCTTATATTTTAAAATCTTATATCTTAAATGTGTCTGGTATTATATTTTGCGTATGTAATACTAAACGCAGATTAAAATACAATTCCAAACAACAGATTAATAATACACAGATTAAAATACAATTCCTATTAACATACTTGACTGAACCAAACATAAATAATAATTAAGCAATGCATAAAAATTGAAATTTGTATGTAATTAAAATTTTCAAATAAACTAGAGAATTTAAAACATTTATGACTATTTCTTAAATTTGAGTTTACAAACACAATAAAGTATAAAATAATTTTTAAGTAGAAAGAAAAAGCAATATTACCTCATAATCAGGAATATAACGCCCACTTTTAATAAAAAAAATTAGATCGAAATTTACGGGGGAGACTTACACACCAAGTATAAGAATGAGAGCTTTAAAAAAAAGAAACTATGAGTATACAAAAAAAATTTTTAGTAACGTTTCGTTTAATTAAAATTTGTAAAAAATACTGTAACTTAAAACCCCCATTAATTATGAACTTTAAGGGTTGTAAATCTAGAAAAATATATTTTTTCCCTTCTAAATCCTGAAATAATACGTCGAATAAGTGACTTCAAAACATTAGAACATTGCACACGTACAATTTAATCTTCGTACAAAAGAAGGAGCGCTTTATATGGAGAATATACCTAAATATATTAAAAATCGCAGCTTGAAAATACAAGTGCGTATTTTACGGTAATTTCTCCTGAGGATACAGTATTCAAAAAAAGGTAGTAGAGTTTAAGGTTTCAAAATAAATATTTAAATCATTAAAACGCGAAAAAGAATTTAAAAAGAAATATATTTCTTGTTACAACACACAGAACAAATGGAAGTTCACTTGTGTTGAACCATATTGTTACGAATTTTGTGTAAATAGCGTAAATAATTTGTATTTGAGTGTTTAAAGCATTTATATTACTCTATGTTATATTTATTTCTTGTTAAAATGGTGCTACTCACAAGCAATGCCACCCCTTACGTTATAATGGCGATTCAATGAGAATTTGGCGAAATCTTGGAGATAGAGCCAAGTTGGCATCATTTTTGGTGACTTTGGCGGCCGATTTGGCAACTTTGGTGACCTATTTGGCGTCATTGGCGACCCTGTTGGTGAGTTCGGAAACCTCTAGAATCTTCTAGAAAGTAGTGTATCTATCCACTAGTGTCACGTTCAGTGACACGAGCTGTTATATTTCTGGAAGTTTCTGTCGCGCCTATAAAAAGATGCTCGCCGGGACGGCAATGAGTCTTGATTACACCAGCCGAGTAGTGAGAATTGTTTTGACTAGCGATTAGCTCGGCTGTGATTGTGAATAATCTTTTACATAAGTCTATTTTTAAACACTGGTTATTGTGTTTAATTGCTGTTGAAGGTGTGAAGACCTTCGGAGATTTACTCTGTGAATATTGCTTCTGAATCCTGTATTTAAAGGATTAGATTTTTGTTAATAAATTCGCATCGCTCTTGAAGAACACTTTATTTTCTCTGTGATTGTTTTGCATAAAATCCGCGAATCCGGATCTACGCAACAATATAAATTATCAAAATTAATCTATTTTAGCATTGGCTTTCTATTTAAAGTCACTTAGAAATCAAAATTATTTAAGCATTTCAAAATTTGAAATCATTTAATTACTTAAATTCATTTTTAGTAACATGTGCAGACGATTAAGTTTCACACGGTTTAATTTATTTTGTTGTAAAAATATTCAATGATTTGAATTAATCTTTCTTTTACACGTAAATGCATTTTTCTGATTTGTATAAATAGGTCTGACGTTAAAGAAATCATATTTATTTTTATGCATCTGTTTCATTTCATACTTTTAAATATTGTGTATAAACTGCAAATTTCGCTTTTAATTACTGTCTGCAATTTATTCATATACGAAGTTTCAAATTATTCAGAAAATACACATTTGATTTTTTTCATTGAAGAAATAGTGAGTATAATAGAAAAGAACACATTTTATATAAGAAAGCTATTTTACTTTCCCCCTAAATTTGGAGACAAATTGAAGTCAATTTTTTAAATTTAAATTTTAGCCTCGATCGCAGAGATTAGAGGTATGATTTTATCTATTCCGACTAAAATATTTCGATATATACTACAGACGTTTGGAAAACTTGTCACTTTGGCAAACTGTAGGTCAGTAACGCATTATTCAAGCAAGAATTGCAAGAAAATCAAATCCCATATGTATTAAACTATTTCTCTATAATCATCATACCTGAAAACGTTTGTT
>BMAV01020765.1:147318-169785 GCA_019973955.1 Trichonephila inaurata madagascariensis
CGTATTTTAACTAAAATTGGATTTTTAAGGAAGTTAAAATACGTAACTCAATTAGTGTAAGACGAAAATTGCTGCCCACTTTTTAAAAATTAATTATTATTTATTATGTATATGATATGCTTTTATCCTTTTCAGAAACAGGTAAAAGTATTGCACCAAACAAAACTTTTGAAAGGTCTTCCTTAACAGTTCATAAAAGGAAGCTATTGGCAAATCCTTTTCCGTTTTCTGCAGTTGTACCGTGGTTGAGCAGATAAAAAGAGGCAAAATAAAACGAAGGGAAAGAGAGTGAGAGTTCCCGGAAAAAGGAGTGCTCCTGGCAGGAATGATGAAAATGGTATCGGAGTTTCCGAGTTGACAAAGGAGATAAAGGGGACAGAATTTTTAACGAAAGTTTTTTTTTCCTCTCTTGTCGATTGAAACTTCATTGCATTTTTCTATCTCGTGAAATTAATTTCTCGGTTTCTAAGATGAGTACCTACCCATCCTGATTCGAAGATTGTTAGGAAATGAAAAATGTCACGAAAAAGAAAATTTTGTTATGAGATGACAAATTGCAGATGGTAAGACTAAGAAATAGAGTAAAATGTGCGGTATTTTTTAGGTGAAATGTTTTAAATTTTAATTGTAATTTCATTTTTAATCCTTGACTTCCCACTGTTGCATTTGTGCAGCATATGATTTATTTTAATTTAACAAACTATTTTTTTAATTACCTACAAATTACTTACCTGAGATAAAAAGATTATTGCAACGAAATGCATGCTAATTTTGTCACTAGATGGAAGTACATTTTTTCCAGAAATCACAACAATTATAAAATTCTCTGATGCCTCAAGAACTGTGTTTTTGCTACAAAAAGAATTCATTATATTTTATGCTTCCTCTTGTTTATTGATGATATAAATTACCAGGTAAGAAATTTAAACATGTCATGTTCATTTAGAATTAATTTTGATTTTCTAAGGGAAAAAGTTTGAAAGAAATTTGATTTTAATTATTTGTTGCAGGTCTGCAACATTGGTCATTGGTTAACATTTTGACATAACCAAAAATCGTATACTAACCCATGATGAAATTGATAGATATATGAATAATTCGGAAGAATTAAGTGAGGATGGTCTTGAATATTCTGATGATGAAGTTGGTTTTAACCTGATTGTATGTCATCTAATGAAGATTCGGATGGCGACTGTGAAAACAGTATAGATTCACAAAATACGATTCAGACTATAAAAAAATCCGATGATGATAATAAATTAGAAAGAAATATTTCACAGTCAGAGAACCTTTTTTAAATTTAACTTTTAAGAATACTAAAGCATTGTCAAAGAATTGTTTATGGAAAAATCAAAACATTTCATTGAATGAAGAAGTAATAAAATTCCATGGAGATGACACTCTCCCAAGAGAATCGTGGATTTTCAGTGCGAAAAGTGTAAAGTAGGACTTTGTTACAACAAAATCAATAACTGCTTTAAAAATTTTCATTGTAAGGCTAAAATATAATTTATAACAATGAATAATAAAATACTCATATATTAAAAATATTTTGTAATTTACAGCACTACTGCGCAATGTTGTACTTCTGCAACAAACAAACAAAATGACTGAAATTCAATTTAAAACAGCTTATGTTTTTTTTTTTTTTTTTTTTTTTTTTTACATGTTTTTCCCTTTTTATTACTTAAGAACTAGCTGATATAATTTTTTCATAGAAATTTAAAAAAAGGGGAAGTAAAGGGTTAATGTTACATTATACATACTCACACACACACAAACACACACACATATATATATATATATTCACTTCAATAATTATGTGTCATGTTATTTTCGAAAAGAGGTGAAGATGACACTAGATCACAAAATGAGGCAGATAAATTCCCCGTTTTCTCCGATAGGGAGTAAAAATCGGGGGAATAATAGAAATGTTATATTTATGCAATGTGTTAAAAATGGTTTTTAATTTTTAGAAAGTTTTAAACTAAAAACTAATTAGGTTATTTAGAAAATAAATATTGTTCTACCTCTTCTGATGTTTTCCGGACACAGAGCAGTCAGGTGCTACTTTTAGTTATGAATTACTTTTTAATTCAGATTATTTATAAGAATTAATACATTATTAAACTATATATAAACACTAACACGCGCTAAAAGAAATTTAGAGGTAAAAAAAAATACATCATCCCTTTTGGGCGTTTCTTCAAAAACTAGAAGCAAAGAGAATTTTTTGTTTACATTGAACGCAACTAGCGTTATCTGGTAGGAGAAAGCTCAATTCACATATTTCGATGTTAGAGTTTTTAACACAATGAAATGAAGGAAGTAGTAGTTACTGTTAGATATTGCTTAAGAGTTTTTAATGTATCTACATACGTTCGGTGAGAAGTTTTCTAAAATACTATGCTATTATAATTTTATGTTATTTTGTTAGTGCTTCTGACTTAAATTAATAAAAAACACCAATCAGAAAACTATATGACAATTTAAATTTTTTAGATGAGGTATTTTAGCTAAATTTTGATTAAAATTATACCGAACTTCAAAACAATCTACATGGAATTCACAAAGTCATATATATTAAAATTATTTTTTTACAAACCACACTTAGCTAATACAGTTACAAAGGAAATGAACTAAAATCTAAAATATATTCAAATTTACAAAAACGTTATGCCTCATTGTATATTATAGAAAATTTTGGTAGCAAAAAGCTTTAAAAATGTTAGAACAAAAACTATTGATGTTAGACATTGAATATTAACGTCACACATGCACACACTGTTCGGTTACTTCAGGGCTTTTGGTGACGGACCTCGTAATTTTGAACCATGTTCAAGTGCCGAGGACGCCACCTGAGCTGGCACCCCTCTCCTAATTACCACACCACTTCAAAGGGAGGGCATTTAAGCTGTCGACAGATTTAACTTACATTGCTCTCCTACACGGTGGGTCTTAATTGGTGCTGGGCTCGAACTCATGACACGACAACCACGAGTCCGTTAACTTCACCACTAGGCGACCACTAGGACCGAACATTTTTTGTTAAAAAAGTTTTTAACAAAAAATGAAAGAAATGCGTTCAAAAGAGTTTTAGGGATATAAGGTTTTACGTAACATAACTTTGACAAAAAAAAAGCACTCCTCATAAAAGGCATTTATATAATTTATATAAAGTGAAATTGTTAAATGTATAAGTATATTATTATATTTTTAAAAGTAATTAACCAGCTTCAATATGTTACATGAGATTTATTTCATACTCTGAGGTACTTAACACATAGGTCCGTTCTTCAAATGAAGATAAATCGAAATTAAAAAGGCTTATTCTGATGCGAATATATTCTACTGTACACATTCGTAACCATGGCAACAAAAATTTAAATATCTCGATAAAAAGATGAATATATCGCCTTTTTCTTTCATGTCAAAAAAAGATCCTCTTTGCTCAGTTTTCTTTGGATTTTGCATCTTAGATCCTATTTTTATTTGACTTTTTTCTCTCATTTGCATACTTTGCAGGCATTATTTTTCTTTTCTATAACTATTCACAACGTTAAAATTTAAATCTATATCTAGCAGGAAAAAAAGAAATTTTCACACTAGAAAATCCTTTTGGAAGATAAATCTGCTAAGAATACTTCTATATATATAACAAAAATATGAAGAAAAGGTAACACATACTAGAAAACTCTTTTTCCTCATTCCTTCTCTCACTCGATGGCTGAAAAGATTCCAAAAGTTATTTTTGGTTAATGCAAATAAAAACGGTCTTTTAGATGTTGGAAAGGTTTCGTGGCATTTAAAATTTCTACCCGATTTATTCTATTCAAGCAAAACTTTATGACTTGTTTAATTTTATTTGTAAGGCTTTGATTTGATTAAATTTGATTGGAGAACACAGATGTAATATTAATTAGAAAATGAAACTTTTTTACTTTAAATGTTATAATTTCCTTAAATGAAATCATACTGTAACGATAGCGCATTGACATGGCTTACACCCCTCTATACATGTCGAGATTGACATATGGAGAGAAAGTGGCTCGCTCTGTGGGCTTAAGACAGGGCACGTGGCTTAGGGGTCATTACCCTTTATTTGGCTTCTGGACTGTCGACACCAGTGTGACTGAGGGCACGATGGATGGAATATTGATCCACTGTGTGTCCATTGACGGGACTTGTCTGTCTTAGGAGACTAGCTCCTCGGACGACGTTGGCAGGTTACTTCAAAGTAAAACTGGAAACGAGGTGGATCATGGACCAGATGTTTTTACAAGTCTTTGTCGTAGGAGCGTTCGAGAGGGCCCAAAAGCCATTGTTTGGTCCGCACCAGTGGGTGTGCAAACTTTTGGGGCTTGCCAATGAGAGATGACGAGGGGGGAGTAGTTCACCCACCATGGTGTTTAAAAGTATAGATTCGGAGAGAAAGATGAGGAAGACGAACGACACACGTTGCTGATTTAGCTAAAAGAAAATTGCGAGCCATAAGCCCCAGGACGAAAATAAACTCTCTTCACGTGTTGACCTGGTCGCGATGGGTAGAGAGAAGAAGGCTGGCGGTGTTTTCTGTGGGACCTCAACCATTGTGGGAAGCTCTTCCGGAGAAAATGTATAGGAGTCAAAGAAAAGACTGTTGACTGAAGAAGCAGCACAATAGCTAGGCGACCCTGAAAATACCTCAAAATGGAACCTTAGTTTTTCGTTCTTACCAGTGAAAAATAGAAAGATTTAGACAGTGTGATTGTGTATTACTGCTTTAACTTAGATAATATTTACTTAGAATAGAAATAAAGTGATTCTTTAATGATTAGTTGTGTGACTGTAAATGCTACCTTTTCACGACGTCAGAATATGTATATTGCTGATACATGTTTAAATGCAATGTATCACTAAACACATGAAATTCCTTAACCAATATCAATTTTAAAAAAATACAAATTTAGAGTAGATTATTAATATATGAACTGGAATACAAGCAACAACCTTCTAACAGGTTTACTTCTGATGAAAATAAGTCATATAAAAATTGTTTAAGAGTTGTAGAAAAAAAAACCAATAAAATGTTAGAGTTAAACAGAGAAAACAAAGTATTTCGAGAGGTCTTGATGGTCACCAAATTGAGAGACGCTATAATTGTTCATCCCTGAGTTATTATAATTGAAGTAATTTATAATAAAGGATTAATTTTAAATACAAATCATTATTTTATCAAATGAAATTCTCTCTATATATTATGCTATTTTTAAGACAAAAGATACAATGGAAGGAAAAAGAAAACACATTATTTATTTTAAGACCTCTATAATATTCTTTCCATCCTTAATCTTCATAAGATAACCGAAATATTTTCACCTGTTTCACTAAATAGTTAAATATATTATAAAACATTTTGTTCGAAACAATACTAAATTTATCGTCTCCTCAGGAGCTGAAAGGGGACCTGATGAACAAAAGGAAATAAAAAAGGAGGGAGAGAACATTTGGATTTATCCCAACATTCCCACAAAAAGAGGTAAAAAGAAGAGATAGAAGAGAGATTACGTTGTAACACAAGACTATCTTTGCTTTAGCAGACGATTTTTTTTTGAAGCATTCAGTATTGGTTCCGCTATCCAGTTCGGAGATAAGAACAATATATTCCCGAGAAAGAAGGGGTTGCATTACCCTTTGCTTTTTTATGAATTATTATCTTTGGTTTGTGTGCTATTGATCATGTATTTAACTGTGTTGAGTGAGGGCAAACAGGAAATATTTTCAGACATTTCAGCATAAAAGAGGCTCAGTGTTGTGCAGATAACTTGTACATAAACGACATATAAGTGCTCTTCCTTGAACTAAGAAAATCTGTTTTGTAGTCTAAAGCTTTTTTTCCCCCGTTTTGAATATCCTTTGAAGTCATATTACTTCACAAATAAAAAATTACAACTGGATAAGAAAAAAATCAATTTTTTAAAAAAATTCCATCATACTATTGGTCAATTTGTAAAATCCAATGGATATTAATCCTGAAGCAATCGCATGAAACACAGAGCCACCCTTTCTAACGAAATATTTAATTCTGTAAAAATTGTTTATTTGTTAACAATGGGGCCTTGCTAGTAACCTATTATATGAGTCTTCATGGAAACTAAAATGTATTTGTCAGATACCTCCTTCTTTTTTGTGAACGGAAATTTTTTTTACAATCTTAAGGTATTCGTTTTTACTGAGTTTCCCACGCGACCACTTTTGTTCTAAAATATTTTCTATGAATACAGAATACATTTTTCTCCTGTGAATGACTTAGTGGTTTTGATTGCTGCGTTGTACGATTGATTATAGTTTATAATAGTAAATGAACAGAATATAAAAGAAAGAAATGATCGTATGCCATCTCTAGTGAAGAAAGTTGAAACTGATTAAACAAGGGACTAATCTGCTGAAATAATGAATATTAATCATGATAATGACAGTAAATTTAAGAAAAGCTATAAACATGAAAAGCTTGAGTTGAAAGAAAAATTTTCAGATGCTAACTAAAGAGAACTCTATTAAGAAAGAAATGAAGTCATAAGTATACCACAAGAAGCACTTTGAGATGTCAAATAGACACAAGCAAGAAAAGGTTCAACATACTATTTGTCAATTCTCAAAGGACAATAAAGCTACAATAACTTGAACAAAATATGAGAGTTTTGCCTGCAAATATCATTCCTGTAATGTTGGCGAAGAGTGTCTGTGAATTGTGCCCTTCATTAAAGTCGCGCACATTTAAAATATTTTAGTTTAGTTTGATTTTTTTTTCTCAAATTATCAAAGAAGAATTGAAAAGTCTATTAAAAGAGGTAAGCATACTTTTTCTTAGTTAAATTATTCACTGTAAGTACGATTTATTTGTGTACAGTAAAATAATTTTTTTTAAAAAAAAGGATGGAGGTGTCAGCCCGCGCTACCATTAGCGTTAGTATAGAGTTCACGCCTGCTCCGGGATTAAGAGTTGAAAAAAGAACCAAGAATATGATCAATTAATCTTGAATTAATCTTGATTCATCTTGAATTAATTTTGAATTAATTTTGTTTAATCTTGAATTAATATTGAATTAATTTTGATTAGTATTGAATTAATCTTGATTTAATCTTGATTTAATCTTGATTAATCTTGATTAATCTTGATTTAATCTTGATTTAATCTTGATTAATCTTGAATTAATCTTGTTAATCTTGAATTAATCTTGTTAATCTTGAATTAATCTCGATGAATCTTGAATTAGTCTTGAATTAATCTTGATTAATCTTGATTGATCTTGAATTAATCTTGAATAATTCTTGAATGATTCTTGAATTAATCTTGAATAATTCTTGAATAATTCTTGAATGATTCTTGAATTAATCTTGATTAAGCAATTATTCTCCATTAATTTTGAATTAAAGAAGAATTTAAATGGGTTCAAGGTTTATCTCTCCTGTTGTGTGTCACCGAAATTTAATAAATCTCCTTCTGCAATACCCCACTGAATGGACACAGATTTGTTATTTTTTTATGCAGCTACTCAGAGAAGGATGTTTCATGTATATTGGTTTGGTTTTCCCAATATGTTTTTCACCGATAAGAGAAATATTTACCAAAAGACATCGAGTACTAATAATTATAAAAAGAAAAGTCTTACAAAATGGCATGTAATGTGATAACAATGAAACAGAATATTATGATGTGAAATGTAGAAATGCGTTATGAATATTTTGCTTTACTTTAAAAATGAGATATACTCAACTAAAAATAATTACATAATTACTCAGAAAATTAGTTTCACGTTCTTAAAGATGATATTCGTAAATTATTTTTAATGTGGTAAATATTGAGGCATTTACCTTTTTCCGCGTCACTTTTTGGTTATTAATATAAGGTTTCTAAGGCAATTTATCCTCATGATATCTTTCAGAATTATTTCTTGTCTCGATAGAATTATTTTATTTCAAAATTTTTTTAAAGAAAAGTAGGTGATTTGAATAATCCTTCTAAAAACTTTACCCACAATTTTTTGTAAACAATTTTTTCTTGACACATTGTCACATAACAAACATTCTCATGGTAAATAGTCATAATCACACTCCTAGTAAAGTCCATCATTGAAAGTGAATGATGTAGGAATAGTATGTGATATATAAAATTCTTGTTTATATTGTAATATAATATTTCAATCAAATGTATCAGTTTTAAGGTAAAATATGGAACGTGTTGGATTATTTTGACACATCAAAAATCTTTAAATCGCTTTGTGTTTATAATGAATATGTCTCATTGAGTTATTTCAGTGTATGTTTAGATGGCAGTTATATGAAGATCAACTCACGTCCATTTATCTTGTATTTGTTTTCAGCTATCCAAAACATGTGCGCCTTAATCTTACAATGATCTATGATTGGCCGATATCTTGTTACAATGTTTTTCTTGGAAATCATTAGGCATTCGGGTGACACAACTAGAGGAGAACTGCCCCAAAATACGGTGGAATATGTTTTTGTAAAAACTCGTTTTCCCATATTTTGGCTTTGGAGAGAGTTTTATTGACAGATGCATTTCGTACTATGATTAATAATTAATATTAGAAAACAAGATAAAAGTGTTTGATTGAATATTACCTAGAAATACATAACATTTTATTAAACTGAAAGTCAATATACACATGGTTTTAAAATAAAGTGACCAGATTTCTATTTTTTTATAAATATGCCTTAAAAAAGTTCTGCATAGTAAAATACTTTAAAAAAGGCTGAAAAATATTTATTTTGATGTTTTAGATAAATTCATTTCAAATTCAAGATGCAAAATTATGAATTTAAACTGTTTTGTATTGTGCATATATATAACAACTAATTTAATACAAGACACATAAGAAATTATGCGTTATCTAGATGCTTCAATCTCATTTTTCGATGACATCACTATAATCATGTGGTTAAAGTAGTAAATACCATTGTTACTATTCAAATAAGTTCGATATCCAATCTTCAATGAAAACTGCTATTAAAAATAATGATTATATATTCCCTTTTATACTAAACCATGGCCTAAGTGACCCCTCTAAGGTGTAAACAATATCTTAACAAGAGTTTGAAAACAGACTTTAGGGAACCAATTCAGTATCTTCCGGATCATAGCATTCATTTAAAATACAATAAGAATTCATTTTTCTAACGTAAATGAATAAAAAAAATATGATAATTTCTTACCTAATCTGTTTAAACCTAAATCAGTCTGTGGGATTTATATACAGGAATATAACTGAAATTGCATGACGAATTGGCATAAATATAAGCATCGTTGTCGCAAATGAGACTTAAAATTGGACAGTATTCTAATATTAAATGCAAGATGGTTTTCATTTCTGGTTAAAAAATCAAATAAATAACACTAAAGTACCTATTCGAGAGTGATTGCTGTTGCCTGTTTTAAAAAAAAATTGCCCTAATAGCATTATTCTGTCTTCTAAACTTATATTTTTTAAAATTAGATCACCTTAGGCTGTTTTACTTTATATACTACTAATGAAGTATGTTTGAAATTTATATATTAAAGTTATATTTATTACTTCTTAAAAGACGCTCTTGTATTTTTCTGATAAGAATATACTTACCATTCTAACAAAATTATTGAATTTCTTTTTTTAAAAAAAATAGAGATTTTGTTTTAAAAAGTTTGATGTAAACTTATTTTGCGGCGATTACATTATACTTGATTAATATTTCTTTATTCAATGGCAATTATCAAGTTGACTTTTTTTAAATAAAAAAGCAAAACTAAACATATCAAGGATTTACTAGTTTTCTTATTCATTTAAGTTTTGAGCGCATGACTGAAAGTTACCATTGAGTAGCACATGGCTATCGGTGATGGACCTTGTAATTTTGAGCAACGATTAAGTGACGAGGACGATGACAACCTTAATATCCACACTACACCATTGGGCGGACGTTTGAAACCCAACATATTTTACATAATTCAGCCCTTTTTGCATGACGGTTCTTCAGCGGTACTAGATTCAAAATTTGGCACGCAATCTACGAGTACGTGGACTTGAACTCTGTACTACTGCGGTCCCTATCAAATTTTTGAAAATATCGAATAAGGCAAAGAAATAAATTTTGTAACGGGAAATAATCATTAAGTATATAATAAATTCCATAATTATCAATTCCAAACTAGTTACATAGTTGTTCCTTTTAATACCACCTGCCTGACGGTGTAAGATCGAGGTCCACAAAATTCATAGCGCCAAAGGGCTAGATGTAGGCCTGTCGTTAGCCATAGCTTTGAGCACCATACAGGTGACAGAATGATTTGGCTCTATCCCATCCAAATTTTGAGGGAGAACACCCTGGAGGTGGCCAATGGCCTCCCACCCCTCTTCCCCTTCCATCTACCTCATGAGAGAGCTAACGGCTTGACGGCTATTTAGAGCACTCATCCCACAAAGGCAGTATAAATTTAAAAACATCCATGCCATCTCCAGGATTTAATTCCAGGCCTAATGATACCACAATCTGAGTCATTAACCATTATTCAAGATGCGCTGCTATTTACATTGTAAAATGTAGTAACTCCAAATGGAGAGTAATGAAATTTTAAATTTATAATAACGTGTTACACATTTTACTGGACATATGCGTGGTTGCGCTTATCTGTCGCCAAGGCGAGGTCACAATTATTTTCTTGATTTGAGGATTCGAGTCCTGATGCGACTGAGGACCTACCCTTTACATGTCCCACTGATACTCGTTAATTTTTGTCATGTTCATTAACCTCACTTTGATGGTGTGGAAATTTTGAAAGTGGAATGCTAACTCAGATTTCAGCCTCATATTTTGATCAAAATTCGATATTAGGATATCCGTTGCCAGTCTCCTTTATTTGGCTTCTAAATTTAATTTAATACACAGCAAAACTATCTACTGTGTGATCAATCTTGACTTACATCCATCCTTATTTAACTCTTTAAAAATAAACAAATAAACATAGTAAATAAAGAAATATTCTCTTATATTATAGTACAACAAAGTTATTTACAGCTTAATTACATACTTTTCACATTTTCTGCAATAACCATTCACGTTTGACTCAAAAATTGGTTTTTACGTACATATTTCATGACTTACTTCAAAAGAAAAGGTAACATTGAAAAATATATTTCTAACTTCCAACTAACTATTTCGAAAATAATTTAGTTGTGAGTCGTCTGTATTTTGAAACTTGGATAATTGAAGATGTAGACATCTTTTAACAAGAAAAATAACTTTCTAAATTAGTATATGGAAGTATGCTGTCTGTAGAAAACTTGTGTGTTAAGCAGTTAATGCATATTTTTACAGCGTATACTTAAGGTCTCCAGTATAATTTGTAGAAGTATCAACATTAAGTGACTGTTATTGCTTCATATCCAGGCATAGACAAGTTTTAGAAAAGCATTAAGTTTTCAGTAAACGCAGCTTTTGAAAAGTTAAAAAAAAACAAGCGCAGTACAACAGTGTTTTGGTTTCAAAGAAATTTAAAAAGCTCAAACTAAAATTTGTGTACTTTTTAGTTGTTATGACTTAACTTGAAAAAAAATTAAGTCATATCCTCAGGGAAGTTAAAGTGTATTAAAGTATGTTTTTGCTACTATTAAAACTTATGCCTTATTTAAGAAGTTTTCAGATTTTTGTAATAAAATATACAAACAAAAATGCTTCACAATCGTCATGCGTTATGAAACATTTGGAAGAACTGAACGTCAACGTTTATTTTCATTTGCTGAAGTGGGACAAAAATCTATATTTGCTTTCAGTAATAAGATACACGAGATGTGGTGTTGTAGGAATATAGTTAAGGATTATACATAAATTATAGAAGGTAAAACAATCTATGTTGATCTATATTCCTCAAATATTTTAAAATTATAAGAAAATTAAAATTGACGACAAAACTTTAAAATTCTTTTGGTGTTTGTTAATTAGTTATCTTTTTCTTAATCTTTTGATTATATTAGTTTCTTCAGAAAGTAATTTCTTTTTTTCTTGTGAAAATGAAAGACAATTTTCATATAGTTAAAAACTATTTTCGTATTTTATTTAACTATAGTTAATTCTGGCCCGATACCGTTTGCCATCTTTCTGGCAGCAGCATGTTTCCATTCTCATAAAATGTTTGTATGCAAATAACGGATTCAAGTGATTTTTGACCTTCTATTTTGAGGTAAAGGTCTTACCATCTAAACAATTTGTAGAGACCGGAACAAATAATAATCAGAAGGTGCCAGTTCTGGAAAATATGGTGGGTATGGCAGTATATCCCATTCACGGTGTGAAAGCTTTTGGTTAGTTACCAAACTTTTGTATAAGTTTCGTATTTTCTTGATGGAACACTACAAATTTTCTGGTGATCAATTCTGGCAATTATTATTTAAATTATTTTTCATTTAAGGGAATCATTCAGATTGTCCCGCTGATAACAGTGCAGAGTTAATCATTGTGTTGTCTATTAAAGGCTAAATAAGTTTAAAATAAACGATTGCTTTGAAATCCCACCAAACATATAGCATTACCTATTTTAATGAATATTGGCTTTCGAAATGCTTTGAGAGGGGGTTCATATCGTTCTTACTCCATGATCACCTGCCTTTTGAATTGTTATAGAAAACTCATTTCTCGTCCCTGGTGATGATGCTCTTCAAAAATGCATCATTTTCTTGATATATAGAAAGAAAACCACAGATATTAATTAATTAACGTGATGACACAAATTTCTTTTTGTGAGAACATGAGGGAGCCATATATCGAACATTGAGGTTAACTCTAGACCTTTATAATTGTTGAATTCGATAAATTTAACCTCTCAGAGATCTCTCAAGTTATATTCGCCGATTTGCATCAGTTAATGCCTTGGTTGTGTCTTTATTAACTTCAACTGGCCTTCCAGAACGTGGTGCATTTTCAACATTAAAAATAACAGATGGAAATTTTTTAAAACAAGTTTTGGCACTTTTGTACACATCACTTTTTCCATACTGGATTTTTTTTTCTAACCAGAACAACATTTTTTTTTATAATAAAGAAGTAAAAAATTTTCCAAAATGCTGTTTTTTACTCTCCATATTTGAAAGGACACAAGCAAAAAATTACTGTGTATAATCAATTGAACTTTCTCACAAGCAAGCCTCAAACATAAAATGATTATGCGGCCTAACTGTAAAGTTGGATGTGAAAAGATATGACTAAATCCTTTACCGAAAAAAAAAAAAAAAAAAAAAAATTTTTTAAAAAAAAAAAAAAAGGGGGATGCGTATTTTTTGATTATATACAAATGAATATGAGTCCAAAGGCGCTTTTTTTTTCAGCATTTAAACATTTTTTTTAGGAGTGTAGCAATTTGAAACTTTACATTAAGAGTCTCTACAACTACTTTTACGAAAACATTGCAAACATTCTTGTTACATTACAGTATTTTAAAACTTAAAATCTCGTATAATTTTTGATACACAAGATTATTTTTGTTTCACATGTGAATTAAAGCAAAGAAAACTGATTGAAATATTGTCAATTGTAAAATTTTTTCAATGACAATGACTGTTTTTTACAGTGAATGACTTATTTTTTTTCTATTGTTTTAAAATGTCTGAAATAAACCATGAAATAAAAAATAAATCTTGATTTAATAGCACAATTCAATTTTTTTTAAAGTTTTGCTTTTCCTCAATTTAGTGTACACATTTTTTGTATTATCTTAATCTGTTAATTAATATCATCATAAATAGAATCTTATAATCACAGCTTTCTTAAATTTTTGTTTCTCATTCTTACGTACTTTTATTTCTCCATAAATACTGATAATAAATATAAAACTGGATACAATATAGTTATTCAGATATAAGCGCTAATACGAGCTTATTTAGTTTGCTACTATACTTATAAAGGAAAAAAATTGAACCATCTGTTCCTTCAGAAAAAAATTAGAGTACTCTGTTCCTATTAATGAGATAATTATTTTGAAATGCAGAAAGATGTGAAATAGATCTAATAACTGTTTACGAGAACGATAAACTGTTATAAAGTGCACTCGGGATAAGTTCTCTTAGATAAATAATTGACGCAGATATTACTAAAAGTTAATTTTTCATTATTTGAAAAGAAACATCAAAATTTAATTATAATAACTTTTTATATACAATTATAACTATGGCAGTATGATACAATTATAGCTATTTTGACAACAGGTATTACTTTGGTAAAAAACGTTGTATGAATTCTTAATGTAAATATGTGAACGAAGTATAATTTTTTTTAGAACAGTTGTTTTCATTTGAGATATATAATGCATTTTAATTTCCTATAAATAGTCATTTAACTGATTATTTCAATGTAATTGATTCTTTGTTTTAAAATTTTTAATTTTAATATAAATTATGTTTCTTTCATAATTAAATATTTACATTTCTTTTTTTTTTAAAGAAAGAGAGAACGATTGTTACAGATAGAGAAAATGCGATTGTTACACTGAAAAAATTGTACGCTCAACAAAATTTTGTGTCATGAAAAAATGTTTGACATTTAGATTTATGTTTGGCTAAATGTGTATGTTCTGCTATACGGGAATGCGAAGTATTTAGATTTAAGGTGATTTTACATGGAATGAAAAATGATTTATTTTTTCATGAATACAATAAAATTACATTTTACTGCTTTTAAAAATTAATATGAGAGTTGTTGAACATGATAAAGAAAGGTTTTAGTAAAATATATCAGGCAAAAACAGTACAAGTCGAAATAAAATGAATTATTTAAATATAAGAATAAAGTCTAAATAAAAATATTTTTAGTAAACAAATTTTGTGAATTATGTTGATATATCCTTGCTTTGACATCAAATTTGGTTCTCGTCATGTCCAAGACAAGATCAATTTTTTTCAATTTTATATTCCCCCTTAAATCTATCATCAACTCGTTCTAGGAAACTTACGACCAACTTCATTTAACTTTACAAAAATAGACAAATAAAAATAGCAAAAGTATGTTTATATCATAGTATAACAGCATTACATCTAGTTTAATTATATGTTTTTCATATTTTCAATAATTATTCATGCCTGGATATTTTACTTTTTGTATAGATTTTATAACTTGTTTAAAGGAAAACAATGTTTAAATATAGACATCTGTGATTTACATCTTGCTGTTTGGAACGCACAAACAAATTGATCATGAGTAGAAAAGTGTTTGTATTTTGAACCTCAGATGATGGAAGATGTCGACACACATCATTTAACAGAAAAAAAGGTATTTTTCAATTCCTACTATTAGCTTACACTCTCTATATATTTATTTATATATCTTTCTTTTTCAAATTTTCAAATCGTTTATAAAATACTTTCTATTAACCCAATCAAGTTCAAATAATTTTTTTAAACTTGTAGTGGATGACACTTGATATTAATACTACAGTTTTTTCAAATATTAAGGTATCCGAAAACGCGTTTGGAACCGCGATTTTGCAAAAGCGTATAAATGGATAATATTTATGATATTTAGTGTCACTTATATTAGAAAAGGTATATAAATTTGTTATAAGAATAGTATGACAATAAAAATTATTTAAGTACAATATTTTGACAAAAAATGAACATCGAATGACCCATTTTCGAAATATTCTCCTTTTGTGAAAAATGCTTCTATTATAATAATATTTTGCCTGTATATAGCTCAGACCTTTCTACAGAGGATCAACTAAAATTTTTGAAATATATAACTTAGAAGTGGGTTTATCCATGTCTTACGACAACAGAGAGAATAAATTTTACGAAGAAAATGACGATAATTATTTCAATTAGATGTAACTCTGAAAATAATGTGAATTTTACAAATAAAATAGTTCAGACTCTCTGGAGAAGTCTTTACTTTATATAAGCACTCACACACACACACAAAACTTTATTATTTTAGAAGCATTTTTTATTAAAGGAGAACATTTTGAAAAAGGTTACTCTAAGTGAATTTTTTGTCAAAATATTGTATTTAATTTTTTTTTGTCGAAATGTCTTTAAATCCATTTTATGCATGTATTCTAATCTAAGTGGCACTAAATATCATGAAAATTAGCCATTAATGCGCTTTTTTAAAATCACGGTTCCGAACGTAGTCGGATACCTTAATATATTAATATGTATTAATTAAATGTATTTAAATTAATTACTGGTTTTTGATAGCAACTTAGATTCGTCTCTATTGTTGTAACTGTTAAAACAGAGACAAAAGTTGGCGCCGAAAACCTCTTCTTCAGCCAAATTAGCCAAACCGGGTGTTCATTGTTACAACAATGTAGACAAATCATGCTCTTGTTTTAAACCTACTATTAATTCACTCATATGTTTATATTTATCTTATTCAAATTTTCAACCGTTATTAAAATACTTTCTATTCATCCATGCAATGTAGTAATACACTTAAGTAAATGACTTAAAAAAATGTTTTTTATTATTTGTTAAATTAGTATACTAAAACACATAGTCTAAGTCTTTGTAGAAAACTCGTGTTAAACAGTTACTTCATATTTTTACAATGTGTGTAGAGGAGACCAAATATAATTTGTAAAAGTATCATCATGACGTGATTTTTTTTGCTTCATGTCCAGACTTAATAAGCTTTTAAAAAGCATTAAGTTTTCAGTCCATGTACCTTTTGAAGTATTTAGAAAAAAGGTACAGTGTTATGTAACAGCATTTAGCTTCAAAAATTTTAAGAAATTCAGACTAAAAAATTAATTTTTTGAACTGTTGTGACTTAACTTAATTTAAAAATTTTTAAATTTATCCCGAGAAATCAAAATGTTTTGAAGAATGTTTGATAGTGTTAGAAAGTTTGACACACACACACACATTTCAGAAGTTTTCTGGTTTTGGCAATAAAATATTGAAACAAAAATTATTCATAATTGCCATGCATTATTACTCGTCAAATTGAGTGTTAATTTTAATTGTATTTACTAATCTGTGAGAAAAAAAATTGTGCACGCTTTTTTAGGATACACCAGGTGATGGATACGAATATAATTAATGACTGTAAATAATGTGAGAGGTAATAGACTGCATTGATCTATACTCCTTAGATATTTTAAATGTATAAAAAAATTAAAATTGATAACCAATCCTTAACCCTGGAGCAGTCGCGCACCTGCTAAAATTAGTGGCCACATGGGTAACTCAGTCACTTCCAACCTTTTTTGTATAATTATTTTTATTGTACACGATAAAAATCTTAATTCCAGTGAATAATTTAACTATGAGGAAGTATACTTATACCTTCAATTAAGGGTTTTTTTTTCAAATTTTCCTTCAATAGTTTGAGGAAAATTCCAATTAAACTGTACAAAAATGTTTCAGATGAGTGTACATTTAATAAAGGTCTCAAATCACGCACTCTTTTCGCTGACATTACACGTATGATATTTGCAGGGAAAATTATTATGTTTTGTTCGATTTATTGTAGTTTTACTGTCCATTGATGAAGCGCTTTGAACTTTTCCTTGTTTGTATCTTTTTGACAGGGCACGGTGTGTCTTTAAGTATACTTGTGGCTTTATATCTTTCTTGGTGCAGTTTTATAGGTTAAATTTGAAAAATTTCCTTTCTTCTCAAACATTTTATGTCCATCGCTTTCTTTAAATTTACTTTCTCTATCATGATTAATATCCCTCGTTTCATCAAGTTCTTCTCTTGCTTGATCGGTTTCATCTATATCCGGTACAGATTGTGATTTTTTATATTCTTTATCATCAGCATTTATAAACCAAAATGAATCGTATAAACACAGAAATTAAAATCACTAAGGGGGAAAATGTAGCCTATTCATAGAAAATATTTTGGAACAAAAGTATCTGTATGGTAAACTCAACCAGCCCAAGTACCTTAAGATTGTGAAAAATCCTTTGACAATCCTATAGAAGAATGAGATATGTTACAAACACATTTTAGTTCCAATGAAGACTGTCATATAGGCGGATACTGACGAGGTCATTGGTAACAAATAAACAGTATTCCCAAAAATAAAGATTTCAGGGTCCTGGGGGTGAGTCTGCCCAGCGCGACCGCTCCCGGGTTAAATGGTCTCGCTGGTTAATGCTTGAGAGTATAGTGTTTAATATTTTTTCATCCAAACAGATTTCAATTATGGAGCACATTTAGTTTTACTTTGTTTGTGGGTAGGAGAGGAGGACATTTCTTTTTTTTTTCAATTCCATTTTGAAAATATGCACTAATATTGAATTCTTAATTGGAAGTCTCTACAACTAATAATTCTACAACACTGCTCTTTTCCTTGCCACATTATGTAGATTAAGAGTTGAAACACTTAGCATTTTGATATAGATAATAAAAAAAATGTTCCCGAAGGCAGTTAAAAACAAATAATTTGAATGTAATGCTACTTTTCATACTTTTTTCCAATATCAAAGATCGATTTTAACTTTAGGTGATTGAATTGCCCTTTTAAAATTTGTGTCTGAAGTAAATACATTAATTGATACAAAAACAAGATTTAATGTCAAAATTAAGATTTTTTTAAATTAAGAGAGTTGTCATTTTTCTTGAATTTAATCTTCATAATATTTTGCTTTATTCTGGTTTGAAAGCATGGGGTCACTTAGTTCTTTCGAACCTTCATCTCCTTTCAGATCATTTTGCATGACATTAATATGCTTTCAAATTGCCCTTTTTAAGAAAAAATATTTAAAATTCAAAATATAACTATTAAAATTACTGTGATATGAATACATTTGTGAATGTAAAATAAATTAAAGACAAAAAAAATTAATGAAAAAATCTCTTAACTTCGAAAAAATATTCATGTTGGGAGTAGACGGAGTAATGCCTAGTCAATCCGGTTGCAGAAAAGAAGTCCAAGTTAAAGAGTAAATATTTAGATGTAAAGATTTAAAAATGAGTTAGTATAGAGTGGAGCTTCTGTGAATGGCTGATCGGAGATCAGCAATTTTTGCATTTAAGTTTAGGGGAGAAGCTCGACCAATCTTTGTTTAGTAAATGGAGAGAATTTAAAAATAAAGTCAAAAGATAAATAATATAGATAAAAGGGGATGCAATTAGTAATTAAAGAAAAGCTAGATCAACTAGAATTTATCTGGTTCTATAGAAGTTAAGATCAAGAGTATATTTTTCAATCCTGGTGATCGATTTATTTTCAGAGATGTCAATTTTATTACAGACATTGACAGCATTTCCCCTGGTCGTTTGTCTAATAGTATGTCTTTTACTCACAGCTCTCATTTCTACATTCCTTATAAACCAGCGAGAGTTGAGGTATCGGACTACGTTCGGAACCGTGATTTTACAAAAGCGTATAAAGAGATAATATTTATGATATTTAGTGTCAATTAGATTAGGAAACGTATATAAATTTGTTTTAAGAGTGTTATTACAATAGAAAATTATTTAAGTACAATATTTTGACAAAAAAAAAACATAAAATCACCAATTTTTGAAGCATTCTCCTTTTTATGAAAAATACTTCTATTATAATAATATTTTGCCTGTATATAGCTGAGACCTCTGTACAGTGGCTGAACTAGAATTTTTGAAATATATAACTTAAAAGTCGATTTATCCATATTTTACTGCAACAGAGGGGAGAAATTTTAAGAAAAAAACGCCGATAATTATTTGAATGAGTGGTAACTCTGAAAATAGTTCAGACTCTCTGGAGAATTCTTTACTTTATCTAAGCACACACACAAAATATTATTATTACAGAAGCATTTTTTATAAAAGGAGAACGTTTTGAAAAAAAGGTTATTCTAAGTTAATTTTTTACCAAAATATTGTATTTAAATAATTTTTTTTTTGCCATAATGTCCTTAAAAAAGTTTCGTACATGTATTTTAATCTAAGGGACACTAAATATCATGAAAATTATCCATTTATCCGCTTATTTTAAAATCACGGTTCCAAACGTAGACGGATAACTTAATAATTTACCTGGCAATTAAATTTTGAACATTTTCTAAATAATTAATATGTTTTATTGCTGCATGTCATTTACTTAGAAAGGGATCAAAATTTAATTTTCAGGCACATTCTTAAAGCTTGCGGGTTTATGAGAAATGTTGTTTTAATGATCAAAATCCAACCCTCATGGCTTAAAACGTTTCCGCGATGACGTATAAATCAGTGAAAATCATTTTATAGACGGGTGTGTCACGTATGCATCCTCCCCAAATGTCACCTGTAGCCGTGTAATGTACTCTAGAATCGCGTTTCCTAATTATTCTACAGAATTGGCCATCCCCATGGAAAAGGGCATTGAACGACCTGCCGCCTGATAAGGCGGTTTGAGACTGGTGCATATACGACACTTCCGTCGTGAAAGGGTTAATTTTTAAAAATCTATTTTGTCTCATTCTTCTCTGTTCCATAAATGCTGTAGAATAATATATATAAAATTGGTTAGAATATAGTTGCCTACATATAGGTGTTAATATAGACCTGTTTAGTTTAATACCCCTCTTATAAAGAAAAAAAAAATGGAGCTATTTATTTCTTAAAAGTAATTTGCAGTAATAGCTTCCACTTTAGGGGAGAAGAGGGGTGTTTTTTTCTCTAAGAGCATTACTTTTAAATGCAGAGAAAGGGAAATAGATTTCTTTCATCTTTAGACGAAAAATATAATTTAAGGCTGTCTTTGCCAAATATACGAGGGCCTGAACTAAACGCGAAGCCCATTTTCAGACAGAAAAATGTCTCAATTTTTGTGAAATTTTGCAACATTGTAATTCTTACATTTGTGTTTCTAATATAGTGTCTTTAAAAATTTAAAATATTGCATAGCTAATTATTTTTTACCTTTTAACATGTAAAGGGATATGTCATTTAACATTACGGTATTGGAGAAAGAAATGGAAAACACATTTTTTATCAGAAAAAATGGTCAACTTAAATAAAAATGAGTAGCCTAAGGGAATATGCCACTCTCTATAGGATAACGAAGCCAAAATATAATATTAATGTTGAAAAACTTTTTTATTCTAAGAAATCCTCTAAACCTTTGCTTATACATTAACGTTACGCTGAAAACAACCTTAAGAAAGTAGTACTCTGAATATTTTTTTCGGGAAATACTAGTGGGGTGATTCAATTAAAAAAATACCCTGAAAACAGCATTTAATTTTTTTTTATTTGAAAATGGTATATCATACTTTAATTTCAACGATGACTTACATCGGTAACTCTATGATTGTTATAGCTTCGTAAAATATAGAGAAATGAGAAAACAATTGTTTTCCCATAAGATTCAAAAGCATGCTTCGAAACAGTTATTCTTAATTATTTCTCTTAAATCTGCAAAACAAATCATAGATTGTGTTATCATAAATTGATGTAGAATATAAACATTAATTAAAATAATTTTATTTCAAATTTAAGCAAGATTTGAGTATAAAATTCTGAAAAAAGATAGTTTTCGCAGATGTAACTAGCAAGAAAAGTTAACTTATGCTATATTTGTTTTCTAAAACTCTATCAGTGTTTAAAATACAAAATTTAAAGTTATACAGACCCAAATTGAAAAAAAAAATATATAGAATGATTCATGAAACAATCAGGGTATTTCGACATATTTATGTATACTATTTTTCTTGCTAAAATACTAATGAGATAAATTTTGTAGATGGGAGAAGTATTAATTATCTACTTACTGACTTAAGTAAGCTTATTTTTTTCATATCTATATCAATATCCTTTTTTTTCCTCCACTGGTTCTTCTTAAGGTATCCGAGTACCCAAAAATCCTGATTTTTTTCAAAAATTGACAAATATTTTTATGATTTTATTTTATAGGTCATTTTATTAGTTTAATAAAAACACCAAGCTTTTTATTTTTTATTCACTAGAACAAAAACTGTAAGTGTTTTAATTAAAGAAGATGCCATAACTTTACACAAGATGTCGAACTTTAAAATGCGTTTTACTCGAGATGTGTTTTTTTCGAAAAACTCAAACGGGGACAGTGATTGCTCATAAGGCTTTGAAAATAATTTACTGAAATTTTTTGTGAATATTTTGTTAAACAATAGAAGTGTTTTAACATTAAGATTTATCAATCGCTGTTTTATTTCAAAATTTACAGTTCTTTATGTGAGTATAATCACTGTTTTCTTTAAGCAATTTCTTATAGTCACTAAGATAGAGTGCTCTAGTTTTTGTAAAAGTGAAAATATCTATTGCCCTGAATGTCATTTCATACATGAATAACAAAGCTACTAATTAAAACTGAAAAATTGAGAATTTCTTCAAAAAGGTTTTGTTCAGAGTGGGTCCCGTTTATGTAATTTTTTGTACATTTCCCCCAGTATTTTCCCCTTATAATAATAATAATTTTTTTTCTGTTTTCAATTTTACGATTTTTTTCTTAAAATATACTAAATAAATCTAAAAATCACAAAAAAAAAAA
>BMAV01020765.1:169885-183800 GCA_019973955.1 Trichonephila inaurata madagascariensis
AAAAAAAAAACAACAACTTATGTTCATTTTTTAAAAAAAAGTTGTCGCAAGTAGTCGGATACCTTAATTTCTTAAATTTATTTCAAAGCATTTAGCTCGGTTTTTTCTGAAATTTTTACTTGAATGAAAATTAGAATTCAATGATAGATAAATAATTACACTTTAATTGTCAAGACAGATCATTACTGATCAACTTCTAAGCTAAACTAAATTGAGCGTCTTGAGAAAAATATTTATCCTGGAGATCGTTTTTTAAGAATACTTTAATAAATTGAACTCCAAGTAATCTTTTTCTTTCTTAAATTTTAATATTCACTGTGATCTGAGAGAAATATAATGTAAATTAATTTTGAATAAATATAAATTTATTTTTTCATGAATATAATACAAAAAATTTTACTTTTTTTTCAAAAATTAAGAGAAAACAGTAGGATTCAATTGACAAATTATGTTAAAAATTCAAGTGAAATGCTTTTAGCTTAGTTTATTATTTACATAATTTTCTACAATGTGACAAAATTTGAAAGGTTTAAGTTAAAAAAAAATTCAGCGTTATGAAAACTTTTATGTTCCCTTTTTTATACATCCAAGTGGCCAATAAAAATTTTAAAGGGTGTATCTCAAAAAAAAAAATAACTCGTTTGTCATCATTTAAAATTCTAAGACTTTTTTAAATGTACTAAATGCTTATATTTTTTTTACGTATAGCTATTAGTACAGGTAACAAAAATTGGCATGTATTTGAGAATAAAGGAAAACTTTCTATAACCCTTCAGAAAAAAACCTATTATAAAAATATCTACCATGCTAACAGAAAATGCAAACAAACTTTTGTCTATACATAGTTTGATGTACGTGCAAATCAAATTCCATGCATGTGCATCAATTATTGTAAGAGTCGCATTAAAGTCACTTCATAAATTTTAAAACTTGTGCTTAAAAAAATAAATGGTTATTCTTTTTTTTGTGTTTTGAGTACAAAAACAGAGTTTTACATTAACGATATACATTGGTTACCAGCAAAAAATTGTAAAAAAAATATTATATCAATTTTTTTTTCTTAATCGTCCTATGTATGTTTAATATGAGATTTGGTCAAAGTGATTTAAGAAATTATAATGAAATATGTATCGGACAAGAAAACAATGCAAGTTGAAATGCAACAAACCATTGAAATGTCATAATAAAACAAAATAAACAAAATAGTTTTAAATATATAGATTTTGGAAATGTTTTTGATATATCCATGTGTTGAAAAATTATATGCATAATTTTCAATCAAGAATTCAGAAATAATTTCAGGTTATTAATTTCGTTAACATACAAATTTTTTAAAAATAATTCAACTTTTAAAGTACCTTTAAAAATACTCTAAATTTTGTTTTACATCTCTATAATTGGTACCCCCTTCTTATATTTTATTTTAATTTGCAGGGGAAAATATTATCTAAACATTTATAAACAACAAAATCTTAAGCCTTCAGTGTATGATTTTTTGTTTTGTTTTAAAAAATTATTTTTACAGGAGTTTAGTCATATAGGTTACGTAAGAAAATCAATAACAAACTTTAGTTAATTATATCGAATATTTATTTTGATAAAATTACATATAGACATTTTACAACATAGTATTTTCAAAAATCTGGCTCATATAAAATAAAATTTTCAAATGCAACATCAAACATTGATAGCGTACCTGACAATACAGAAGGTGAGAAATCATTTCTTTTTCTATTAGATAAATCACTCCTTTACAGGAAACTCGAATGTAGAAAATATATCTCCTAGTAACACACTGAACTTAATCACCTACCACATTCAAAAATCAAATATATATATATATATATATATATGATTTACAAGCCAAAAATAATATGTATTTTCTTTGACACATGATTTATTGTCTATAATTATCAACGTGTGTTTGGAAAAGCAAACACTCAGGTTTTTGAATAAATTTAAGTGGAACTGGGACGTAGACAATTGGCCAAAATATGCCTTTAATTATTAAAAAAAAACATTAGGACCACTATTTAACCACAACCTCAGATTTTATTAAATTGAATCCGGTCTCTATTCAACATAAGATGAATTTCATAAGCCCTCTAAAAATTAAAACACAATATTCAATTTTAAGCAATGTATATAATTTATTCATTCTTCAATATATATAGCACAACTGATGTTTGGTCTCTCTTCATTACATATTCATCTTTACAACTTCTATGCTTCTAAACTCAAATAAAATTTTCCTCGTTCCAATACAGCTGACTCTAAGATACAGTCATGTCATTTATGAAATATTTACTCTTTCGACATTATAAAAATCTCTAGTGAAAATGAGTAGCTATCAGAGAGTGCCGATGTTCCTTGCAAATTAAAACAATGCTTTGGGTATATTCTAACCTCTTTAAATCTCTTGATAGATACCTCAGTGTTGGATGTCATTTATAGCATTAAATATAGTCTTTCATTCAAACTTGTAGCTAAGTAGCAAGAACAATATTTTAGAGGTTAGAAATCCTTTATTAATATACTGCGATATGCTGAGTATAAGTTTTACCACCATTTTTGGCCACGCTTAGAGGGAGTGAGAGTTATATTTAGAACGCATTATGAAGCAAGGGCTATTTGTGACGGATCATGTAATTTTGAGCATAGGTAAGATGACAAGAACGATACCTCAGCTGGCACTCACTCTCCATACTACCACACCACGCAATCGAGAGGACTTTCAAATAGGCTTATTTGACGTGCATCGGCATCTTCTGTAGGGAGTATTTTCAGCGGCACAAGGACGAACCCACGTCCATTACAAGTTCGTGACCGTAACCATTTGGTTCCTTTGACCAACTACGCTTTCGTATTAACGTCGCTTAACTGTGGTACGCAGGGCTTTCAACCGGAACTGAACCAAAGAAAATATCGGCTTATTTCCGTTAGATAAATCTTCAGTTATTTATTTATTTTAATGCAAAAACGTACCGGTATTTTCTAATTTAACGTCAACTGTATAAATATCATCATTACACGTACTTCTCGATTTTCTATTTTTAGGTTCTCTTGTACTTTTTCCTTCCACTTGAAACTATTTGTAGAAAGTATAGATGACTAATGATAAGAATATACATAAAATTAAATTATTTATTCGGAACTGAACCAAACACCGTTATTTTTGTCTGAATGAAGACCGGAACTGGAACGATATACTTTTTTAGTCGATACGGAACGAAAGCCGGAATGAAAAAATTATGATTTGAAATCCTGGTTCTGAACCAGGGCTATTGCTCATGTACTTCCTAATTTTCAACAATGGTTAAATGCTGAGGATGTGACGCCTGAGTTATTACTTTATTTAATAAGTTTATGCACCACGAAATGTGAGAACTTAAAGTTTCGACAGATGCAATATACATCACCTCTTCTACTCGGTAGATTTTTAGGGTTGAAGTGTAGAACAGTTTATCTTTTAAACCGGCAGTCCTCACGTAGGGTGTTTCATACCCACCGTCTAACTTTTTTCAACTCTTATTCTAAATCCTTGTTGGAAAATGGATAGTTTCTCGTGAAGCTGACCTTAAGGTCATATCCTTTGATGGGCCGTAGCTTGTAGGCGAATTCTAAGTATATATTCTTGGATACCGCCTTTTCGGGCATGTCATACTCTGCGAGTGAATCACCGTTACAGTTCTGAATGCATGAGCACATTTTGAATCTTCCTTATGCTATGGCGTATTATTGTAGTTATGATGAAGAAATGAGTGATTTTAGTAATTTGATAGATATAGTATTTAATAGATATTGTGCAACAGTATTTGTGGATGAAGACATTCGCAATTATGATGAGGAAGAATGAAATGATGAAATGTATAACAGCATGTATGATGCCTCGACTAAAATCGATCCCGATATAAAAGGAAGGCACTGTTTAAAATAAGTGTTTTATATGTAGACACAAACATATTTGGAAAAACGTAATTTTAAGAGCACTCATTATGATAAACACCTTCGAGAAACCGATTTTGAGTTTTTGATATTTCTAAAATCTCCAATCCTTTCCAATGATATAACATACTGGTCTATTTATGAATTAGAAGGATTTTAAAATGTTTTTTAAAAAATAATCAACTGATTTGCCACGCCCACTTTGACAGATAGAAATGTAAACATTGGCCTTTTAAAACTGGAATACTCTTCCAAAGAAGCCATTATCGGTTTTATTTATTCTCACGAAATTTTCTGTAGAATAACTGTAAGTGTAACTAATAGTGTTGTTTACCTATTTTTGCCGCTCTCCAACACGATTTATAGTTCTCGATATCGTTCATCAATATTTAAAATTTCTGAAATTTTTTAAATTTTTAAATTTTTTTACTTGAAAGATGCCAAGAACTCAAAAGGTTTTCAAGAAACGCAAAGGTAAGTATTATCCACGTAAGAATACTATTAATAATAAAGTAAGTACCACTGATAGTAAATTAAATGCTCAAGCTGGAGATGTACATGACTCAAATCAGTCATGTGCAAAAGAAAAGGAAATTCTCAGTTTAAATGAGAGTTTTTCTTCTTTTGATGATAGCTTAGGTATTATTAATGTAAACATGAATTTGAGTATTCTTGCATTTTTTTTCAAGAATGAAGTTCACTGTAAAATCTGCAACAGTGGTTTAGACATGCAAGTTTTAAAAGGTGAGTCTGGACTGACTATTATGTTTCTCCTGAAATGTTTTACTTTTCCATATCGTGTAGAATTCTCTTCAAATTTTCATGAAGGAACGCAAATTGCTACAATAAGTACCAGGATTGTGTATGCTATGCGTTCAATTGGAAGTGATGCAGAAGCAGGGATAATGCTCTGCGGCATAATGAAACTTCCGCAACCATTTACAAAGTTTCTTCCTTACGGTAAGCGAATTTGAAATGCTGCTACTTATTTACGAAGACTCGATTCAAAATGCTGCGAAGGAAGCTATTTGTGAAAATGAAAGTAACAAAAAATATTGTGGTAGCTGTAGATGGGACATGGCAGAAACGTGGTTACACATCCTTGAATGGTGTAGTTACTGTGACCAGCATTGATACAGGTAAGGTGATAGATGTTGATAATCTTTTGAAATATTGTACTTGTAAAAACTTGTCTTTTATTGCAAAGGATTGTAAAATTAATTACGTTGGATCTAGCGGAACAATGGAAATTCAAGGTGCGTCTAAAATTTTTCAACGGTCATTATCTTTACATAATGCCCGATATATTACGTACTTACGAGATGGGGTTTGCAAAGCATTTGATGCGGTAAAAAAGAAAAACATCTATGGAAATGAATATCCGATTGAAAAATTGGAGTTTATTGGCCATGTAATGAAGCGCATGGGAACAAGATTACGCCGATTAAAAGTTCAATTGAAAGGGAAAATCTTGTCAGACGGTAAGTGTTTAAGTGGGAAAAATCGTTTGACTGAACTGAAATTGATAACTTACAGTCATACTATGGATCAGTCATACTATGGATCTAATCACAGCCGTGTTCAGAATATGCGGCAAGCTAACTGGGTCATTTCTGCATAAGCTATCAACTGATGAATATCCTCAACATGGTTTTTGTTCCGTCGGTGAAGATTCGTGGTGTGGATTTAAAAAGGCTGAACCATCAGGTAAGTCTTACATACATAAAAACAGTCTCCCGGTCGCTGTTGTAGAAGCAATGCGTCCTATATTTAAAGAACTTTCCCATCCTGATCTGTTGAAAAAATGTTTGCATGGAAAAACACAAAACCCGAATGAACCCCCCTTTGGTGACCGTATCTTTGATTGTCAGCGTGAGCTAGAGGTGTGGGGTTTTCTAAATAAACAGACATTTTAAATTCGTAATATGACTTTATTAAGAATAGAACTTAAATGTCTAACAATTTAGATAAATTTAAATAAGTGAGAATCTAGAATGAACGAACACACAGTGACAGTTAAACCGAAACACGTAATTTAGACCACTTTCTCTACGTTATAATTATTTTCCGCCTACTCTTACTTCTAATAATATTACTAGTCCTAATATCAAATAATCAGTCCTACCTTAATCCAAACTAAGGTTCAATCTCTATATGGAAACGTCTGGGCGCGCGTGCAATGGTATGCACTTTGTTGTAATGGCTGGGTTTCCAGGTAACTTTACGATAGGCTGTATCTCTTGGAAACATAACATTCCCCAAATTGCCATTCTGCTTACTGAAACTTCTGTTCTTTTAAAAGCTATCTTATTTGCATTTCTTATTCACATTTCGCTTCTTGGGTTTTGGTTGGAAAAGAGTTGACATTAATCTTGGCCATCAAAGAACCCAGAGGTTATGTTAAAGAAAAGACGTGTGAGCCCGTCACAACGTGTTCCCAAAGCAACATTTGTACAGATTGAAACGCTTTCACACTTGGTGTTTATGATGCTATTTGTTCTTTTAATAATAATAATGTATCGAAATTAAAAATGCTTCAAAAAATTGGAGTAGAACCTGGGGAATATTCAGTAAGTGCTAGGAAACTTCTCGATAGGGATAGACTAATGAAAGCAATTTACGTTTTTTCTGGAAGCTCGAAGAAAATTAGAAAAGATAAAAGAAGAAAAAGAAAGAAAGAAGAAGATAATATTTTAAGAAAAATAAGGTAAAAACCGGCTGCAGTGCAGAATTTTTTTGATGAGGTATAAATTCATACAAAAGCTACTGTGTTTTATAATTATTATATTTTTTAAATAGTCTGTTCTTTTTTCTATAAATCTACTGTATGCATGAACTGAAAATTTTTACTATGTATTTCATTTATTTCTTGTGTGTTCCTATTTTTATGTGAAATTTTTAAAATATTTCTCAGACATTTTTAGCTAAAACACAGAAAATGACAATTTTTAATAAATTTTGTATTCTTTTTTCTATAAATCTGCTATATGCATGAACTGAAAATTTTTACTATATATTTCATATATATTGTGTATTTATACAAATTTTTAAGCTTTGGTGTTCAATAGTTTCTTAGTAAAAGGTATGTAAATATCTCAAAATGCAATGCCTTTTTTCGTTGCAAGTAGCTTGTTACAAACATAAAAATACATGAATTTCATGTTCAAAAACATAAAAACAGATTTATGGTTGTTTTGAATACCATCTATCTAATATTTAAATAAAATTTTTAATTCTCATGCTGTAAGAAATTATGTTAACAGGTGAATATATAAAACACTAATGAAACTTTTCGAAATATTATATAATCATGTAATACCAAAGCCATATTTCATGTATTGACACATTTTCATATGATATTTATAATGCTTTATAGTCAAGTTTGATGAAAATAATGTATCGGAACTGGAAATTTTCAAAAATTGATACAGAGAGAGAGAGTTTGAGTAAAATAATCAACTGCTACAAAATACCTCGAAAGCTTAAAAGTGAAAAATGCTATATATGTATATTCTGAGAAATCTAAGCAAAATAAAAAGCTAAAAAGTCTTAAAAGTAATAGAGAACAAGCTAATATTTAATAAAATAGGGCAAATATATGTTATAATTCATTATTTTTGTGATGAAGTACCTTTTTGCACTAAAAACGCAATTTTCTCAAAATGATTGTTTCAAACCGCGTGCACCTTTTTCTCAGAATTTCCCGAATGAATGCCCATGCAATTTTTATTGCAGATAAATAATATGTAACTCTATATAACGAATCTCTTTTTGGAGATTTTCCCAAATTATTTTGCTGAAAAGCAGATATCGTAAAAAAAAAATGACAATTTTCAAAAATTTTTAAGTGATACTTCTACGATGAATTTTTTTGAAAAAAAGTAAACAATATATTTGAAACATTTTAACCAGAGAGTATAAATAAAAAAGCCTAATTAATATACAGATTAAACTTGAAGTTTTTATATTTAAAAGTTTTTGAGAAACAGGAACCTCAAAAAGCTCAATTTAACTTCGTCGGTATAGGGGGTACCAACTACTCTTAAAGGAGACAACTGGTACTAATCTTATCGACTTTCAGATGAAATTTTGAAAAAAAAAAAATAAAAAAACTATTACTGGAACAATAGGAGAAAATAAGAAATTCCAAAATTTCTGAATTAAAAAATAGAGAAATTTGCTCCTATATGTTTAATTTCAATAAGATACAGATTTAAAAGAAGACCCAGCGAAAACACGGTACTCACTCAGGACGAGACTAAAGGACAATATACTGAATGCTTGAAAAAAAGAACAGAAAAAATAAATTTACGTGTGAAAAATGTAATAAATAAGCATAAAATATAAAAATAATGTTTCATTATGCGATGTTCTTGCAACTTTATTAAAAAATTATATTTGTTTCTGTATAAATATTTATATTTTCAATGAAATGAAATATAGAAGAAAGTGGAATATATTCTACGCATAAACTCTGTCTCACATAAGTTGAAAGATTACAAGTTACACATAAGTTTTTCAGATAACTAGCATCATTATTCAACATATTTTTTTAAGAAATAAAATGCTCATTTTTGTTTATTTTAATCGAAATATAATAAATTTAGAAAGAAATAGAAGGTTTTCTAATCACAAAAAAAAAAAAATTGTTTGGAAATAAAATAATAAAAGTAAGCGTTTGGCCACCATATTTTAAGTATCAATTTCTCTATAGGGGGGACATGGGATTAATTTAGAGTAAGTTTACATTTTTAAACTAAGAAAATTTAAAGCAACATATATGATTCACACAATCAACTGATATTTTTTTTGCCTAGACCCTTCTAAATACTTGTTTTGTTGATACAGTTAAAGACCAGAAGATTCTTTTATTTCTTTAACAAATAACACGTTGGCATATTTGATAAAATTTTACGCATTAGTGTTATGTATCACTAATACTATCTGACACAAAAATAAAGTTCCTTTAATTTATTATTACAATTATAATCACATGCTCTTTCTTCCAAACTCCTTATTCAAATACTTCGATTATTATACATGGGAATGTAAAATTCGATGCAATAAATCTAATTTTTTCAGTCCAGTTATCTAAGAAGCAACATGACTTATGCATGAAAATAGACAGGAAGTTACTAGTTTAAATTAGATGATCAGGCTAAAATATATGTATCAGTCTTAGTGTGTCAATATCACGTGAACCTGCGATTCACAAACTTTCAATTTTTGCGACCCCATTTTGTCGCACTTCCTTCCCTTTCCCAACACAATAACAATATATTAAATGTAATAATAATAATATACTTTGACGTTAAAGCTAGAGTATGACCTAAAATCGTACAAATTAGCAAGATAAGTACTAAATTTGGTTTCTGTTACATATAAGTAATAGATATTTTAAATTACACTTTTAAGTAATATATATTTTAAGTTACTTTAAGTAATGGATATTTTAAGTTACTTTATAAGTAATATATATTCTAAGTTACTTTTAAGTAATAGGTTAAGTATTGTGTTACTTATCCCTTCTAACTTTTAAATTTGAACATTCCTATAAAAATGCAACGTGTACTATTATGTCAAAATGTATTTTGCTGTTCTTTCTTTTAGTTTATATATATATATATATATATATATATATCTTTCCCAAAACAAAATATCACGATTAAAAAGCTTTAAACAATAAGCCTACAATAAAAAAGTAGGTAGATCACACAATTTTTAACTATAATGGGCCTATAAAGCAAAATAACTTAATATGTAAATGTAGTGAATTTAAAGATTTCATAGATGAACATCACAAGCATGTTGTTACTGGTGACCTCAATATTGTAAAAGACAATAATCTTAGAAACATTATGAATAAAGGTACTGGTTTTAGATTAATGATTTCGAACAATAATAAAATTATCAAAAATCAGTTATATAATGATATTGAGCAATTTATATACAAAATAGCTATTAAATATAATATGCCTGTAGATGCATTCACAGAATTCAAAGGTAAAATTACTAAGCAGCTAAACATAACTATGGTACATATAATAAAATCTTTTTTTAATAATATTAAAAGTCAGATTAAAAATTTGCAAAATTAATTTATTATAGTTTATGTTGATAAAGTGCCAGGAAATTTTGCCTTCATATGTAAATACTATTATAATTTAATGATCAACAATTATTTCGATAATAATACAGCTTTTATTAAGTCTTCTGTTTCTGATAGAGAAATAAATAAACGTATCTTGGCTTTTCATAAACAGTTAAGAATTCAAATTATTAATAATTTTAAATTATTTCCACATATATTTCTTACGTCAAATTTCATAAATACCCAGTTAAATTTAGGACAGTTACAAATGGTTTTAATACATATATCAGCAAAACAGGCAAAATTCTCCATGAAATATTGCATGAAACAATAAATAATCTTAAATCCACAGCCATTCTTAAAAATAGTAAATCACTTGTTGGAAAAATGAAAGATAAAAAAATTTATTCAGGGTATAGTTTAGATTTTGAAGATCTCTTTAACTCAATTAATATTGATGATTTGATTAATATACTTTTAAATTTACATAAAGATAATTTATTTAATAATGTTAATTATGATAGATTTGGTTCACTACTTAGGGGTTTGTACTTAAAGAGAACTATATATATATCATAAAGGGGTGACTATTATCAGCAGATTAAAGGATTGCCACAAGTGGCCCTGCGAGCAACTGTCTTGCCAATTTATACTTACATTATTTTGAAAGTAGTTACATTAATAATTCTAAATATTATATTTATCGTTATATAGATGATATAATCATTTTTGGCAAACAAGTCAATTTTATACCTAACATTAATTTTTATCCACAATATCTTAATTTAATACAGACAAATAATAACAACAATGAAGCAAATTTTCTTGACATACATGTCAAATTATATGAAAATGTAATAGTTTCTAATATTTATGATAAAAGAGAAGAATTTAATTTCAATATTATTAAAGTTTCTCATTGGGAGAGTAATGTACATGTTTCTATATTCAGAAATATTGTTATTAATTATATACAACGTAATAATTTCTGGTGTCAAAAAAATCAGACATTATAAATAACTATAAAAATTTTACTAAATATTGCTTAAATCAGAAATACCCAATTAATTTTATTAATAGTTATGTGAATAAAGCTATTCAAAATAGTTATGATTAAAATTCTGAGATTGATAATAGTTTATTACTATAAACTTAAATATTTCATAGTTATAGTTATCTCCATAATCTAAAATTAGATAAAATACTGCCTATTATTTTATTCATATTTACTCTAGTATTATTATAGTTGTGCTATAATATGCAACTCTTATTAATTTGTATTTCCATTCTTTTTATACTTTTTATTTCAGCCATTCTCTTGATTTAAATCTGTATTAGGGTATAGAATCTGGCAATAACTTAATGTTTGCACTCAGATTTAGCACGGGCTTTGCATTTGTTAGTGCAATTCTTAGGTAAGTTACCTCTATCTTGTAATGGATTTAGATATTACTATCCATTATTTCCTATTAGTTTTTGCTCAGTGTTATTTACAAAAAAAAAGGGGGAAGGTTGGCTGGCCAAAAAACATGTTCAACCCCACTATTATATAAATTATTTTATAGAATAGCTGTCCTAAGTCAGTAATGTTTATAACACTGCAGCATCCATTTTATATTTATAATCTCGATTACTCACATGTCCTTCATTGTGTGATTTTCCTACTGTCTATGTTTTTTTCGAATGTTATTGTTTGGATGTTATCTCTTGTTTGTAGAGAATTAGCCTATATATATATATATATATTATTTTTGACTTTTTGATATGCGCAAACCCTTTATGTACGGTTATCATGCCTCTTAAGAGAAAGCGCCCTACAGTTTGAGAATCGCTGGAGTACAAGTTACTGGACTTGGACCAAAAAATATTATTTCTTTGCTGGTTTTCCAAAGTGGCACCGCATTTTGTTTTTTTTTTCCAGTTCCTGAAATAATATTTACAAGAATAATGCACTGACAACAATCGCATATATTTCAATCAACATTTCTTTTAGTATAAGTAATATGTTTCTGCATTAAATAAAACAATTATTTTCACTGCTTAAAAGTAAAAAAGTTAATAAATCCACGTACTCGATTATCTAAAGCAAAACGAGTGTAAAATTTGCACCTATGATTTTTAGCTTCAAGAATTCTAAGCAATATTAAATTTTAACAGAATTTGATTGCTCAAAACTTTGCCATAAATTTAAGTGTTAAAAAGATTTGAATTCTCGAAGTACCATAGACATAGATTCCTGGGCAAGAATGGAGGTTGCTATAAATCTTGCATTTATCAGGAACAATTCTTTAAAGTAATTAACTGAGAAAAGTCGTAAATTTTTATGCCAGAATCGTAAAAGGGTAAGATTAATAGATTTTTCACTCTCCTGCAGTTGGTGAACTTCGGTATGGATGAATGTCGCTTCTGACTCCGTCTTCGGTATTATTCTACTTTTGATCTTATTCTTTTTTCTTTTTTTTTTGGTGCCGATTAAAATGAGCACCACTTTATGACCTGAAAACAAACATATAGGACTGATGAGAGAACTTGACATTATTCATTACTTACGCAAGAAGAATCATTGGTACATTGCAATCATTTAAAAAACTTTAATGGATTCATTTGCATTGCAAAATAATGCAGAATTAGATGTCCAATTGGAAAAATGCTTTTATCACACATAATATTCTTAGCCCGCAATCCCTCGCACGCGGAATGTTCTGTACACCCCAGAAACAAGAGAGGCCTCCCAGAATTCTAAAAAGAAGGCGCAGAACCACAATTTTTTCTGTAGTTGCACATTTTAGGTCATTGAACCTTCATGTCTGATGTCAACATTCTCGCTCAAACGACTGGAACGTTACGACCTTCAAAAGTTTATCTCGGGTGCTGAGAACTCTCTGCGAGCTATTGCGTTATATTTTCGTGTTCGAAGCATCTAAAATAGGATAAGTTTTACTCTTTCCATATACACTTTTTTTTTCAAATATATTAATACGCATGCATATTTTATTTAAAATTTCAATTATTTAAATTTTACTCAATTAATTAAAATTTTATCAATTTTGCATAATTACGTAATAGTTTCCACTAATGCTTCTATAAATCTATTGTCAATATAAAATTATATGGATTTCTCTTTTCTTTATAATCTCAACTATTTGTAGATTAATACAATCATGTGCCTTTTGTATGAAGGAATTCGGATATATCGTTTATTTTTAACCATATCGCTAAGGTTTTTAGAAATATTTTAAATGAAAAAAATTTGTAAAAACAAACGCTTTAATCTATTTATAGGGGTTTATTTAAAATTATTTTAAAATTTGTTTTTTAATATAATTAAATTGACTCAATTATTTTTGAATGTATGATTTCCTTACTAATTGTTTCTATTTTAAAGAAAGTTCTTCTGTTTTTAAAGTCCGGAAGCAAAGTTTCGTATGCTTCATAAAGCATTTCAAAATACCGTTAAATACCTTTTAATTGTTCACCCTTTACCCTTCCACGGACGAATGCCATATTTTGAACTTAAGGATCATTACCGCTGATAAATATAAAATACAGGAACAAAAGAGCAAATACAATTTTTCCTCGATTTATAAAGTTTAATGGAATTTAAATTGCTTTCAGCCCGTAATTTTCTGGCGAAATTCCATTTTTGAAACTACGGGTGATAAGAATGTTGTTAAAATATTTTAACTATTAACAAATAGAACGTTTAATGGTTTTATTTCTTTCCGCTGTAGGATTACTTAATGATCCATTTCCTAGAAATAATATATTTTTCGCTATAATGTGGGTAATAAGTTTTCTTAACGGAGTGAAACAAATACTATTAGTTTAAAATACAAAAAAAAAAAAAAAAAAAAAAAAAAAAAAAAAAAAAAAAAAAAA
>BMAV01020765.1:190380-224495 GCA_019973955.1 Trichonephila inaurata madagascariensis
TTTCCCTACAGTCACTCGGTTTCTCATGGGAAAATATCCAGAAAAAGCCAATGCCGACACTTAAGTTAGAGGGCAAGTCAGCGTTTAACCTCCCCTTGATTGAGCTGGCAGAGAAGAAACCGGCATAGTTCCCACACCAATCTCCTACATCCAAGTCTACCCCGCGAGGGGTGACAAGGGATCAATGACCGAATTGTAATCTCAGCCACGTCCATCAGAAATAATTCTATACCACGCATCATCGGTTGAAGACGTGACTTATTTCGTCTTTAAAGAGACACAGAAATTAGAAACTAATTTTCTAACACACTTGCTTAAACTCACTTATGGCTCACTCACTTGCTGTTTGACTTGCGCTTGGACCAGCATCATGCCAAGATATCGAGTCGTCAACTGAATCTACATCATGTCGTCTTGAATACAGCTCAGCAGGCTTCACGTTAGTGATAGGCCTGTAATAATCTCTGCTCTACACGACAAGCCTACAAACCTCAACTACAATAACTGCAAAGTTTTTTGCTCCGTTTGTGACTTTGATCAATAACACGGCTATATGAGATGCCAGTACTGAACAAATCAATGTAAAATTGTAAAATTCGCAGTCTGAGTACCTAATGATTTGTTGGAACTGGTCAGTGTTCTCTATTTGAAAAAAATATGCAAAACCAAGTGATAGGGACTTTTTTTTTTAAATTTTCACATATTTAATATGAGTTCCTCTTTCACCCTGTACCCGCTTGACGTTGAGTTGCAGGACACCATGTATATTATATTTATGAATAAAACAGCATTTAAAAATTCTTAACGTAAGTAATATGTGATGGAATTTTGAATTAGTATGTAATGCGTAGTATTATAAGGGTTTTTTTTTATTAATAATTATCATGGGAAGTTCCCAATTTAGCTGTACTAAAACCACCTTTAGTACATCTTATAGTATATATAACTCTATTTTAGAGAAATATTTCACACCTATTTATATACTTTAATACAGTGATTCTCAAACTTTCTATATTTGCGACCCAATATTCAACCATAATTTTCTTCGTCTCCCTCCAAACAAATAACACTGCATTGAATTCAATAATACTACACTTTGAAACTAAAGCTGCAATTTAACTTTTTCTTTAGTGCCATCGGAGTATATAAAAATCTCTCTCAACCAAAGCGTTAATTGTACCGGACGTCTATATACTTATTTCCGAAGTACGATGTTTTCTGTGCACTGTCATCCATAAAATTATACCGAAAGGCTTGGAAATGAATAAAAGGAAATTGATAGTGTTTGCGAAGGATTTACTGATTTCAGAGGATTTCTTTATTTATCCCCCCCCCAATACATCACGTACGTTCGCTTACGTGGAAAACAGGGGATTTTGGAGCAAATCACGAAACTTTTAATCAGAAGTAAAGGGATTAATTATAAATCATAAAAATTATCGATATAAGTGTTAATTGTTGTATATAATTTTATATATGAGAAGTCCATGGTGTCATTGGTAGTTATTAAATTTATTCTTAACTTAGTATTGTTAAATTAATTATAAAATACATTGTACAATACTGATGCATTTATAAGTGCATTGTATCATTGTAAATGTTTATTTTATTTTTATTATGTCAGAATGTATCTTGTTTGCTTACTTTCAGTAAATAAATACTTTTTTTAAAAAAATAATCTTTTGTTATGAGCTTGTAGAGTTATCAAGGCCCCCGTAGGAGGGTGCTCCTTACAGTTTGAGAAACGCTGAGTTAATGTGAATCGCCTTTCTTTCATTTTCCTTAGTAATTACGTGTAGTTTTCTTATTTTTCTTTTGTGTATAATTCTACAGTAATGTTCTTTTTCAACTTATTCCAGTTTAGGAAGAACAATCCACGATTAAAGTAGTTCTGAGTATTATCAATCGCAATTGTTCTTTACTACGCAGCTCAGACTAATCATATGAAAAAATTTTGGGAAGAGAAAAATATATTTTTTTATTTATTTGAATTCATCTTTATTTTATTCTCAATTATAAATTCTATGCAGAAAAAATGAAGTGTTACATATAAAAACAAAATTTTGCCCTCCTAAACTTACTAATTTTTTTAATAATCTTTTGTTTCCGACTTTTCAATATTCTCGCGCGACCCTCCTAGGGTTATCACGCCCCCTAGGCGGGCGCCCCACTGTTTGAGAAGCACTGATCTAAGTACAATCCATAATCTTATTACGTGAGCCAGGTAGAACTGTGTGAAGAGACAAGAGTTGTACAGATATCATTTTCGTCGCTTCCTTCTGATGGCGAAAATTCTAAATTATGATAACAATCTCTTATGTCCATAATAGATCTTTAGAACTGCGCTAATTTTATATGAACGAAGCGAATCAAATTTAGAGAAAATATTATTTCTAATAAGCTTTATATCTCGTATTCAAAACTATTTACGATAGACATGTTTGTCTACAATCATGTTTATTGAACGAAGACATTGCTTATATATAAAGTTTATTGAGCAGATGACTGTAAAATATAATTATGCAAAACTATTGCATGGAGTTTCAAGTAATTACTGTCATTTAATACGGTGCACTTATGTGGAATTGCATTTCGAAGTTTCCATGTTTTGACTACGAACAATTTTCCTACAGAGTCAATAGCGATTTCCAGCCAAACACACTGGATCAGATAACAGTTCATGAGAACTGGAATAATTACGTTCTAATTATTTCGAGAAGAAATAAAAAAATTCTTTATATAGTTGACAGATTATAAAACAAAACATATACCAAATTAAAAGTTTCAGTAATACTTTCAAAGAATATTTAAGAATATTTTTATATCATTGGCAAACTCATGAAAAAAAGGTAATTGAGTTTCCTTTAAATTAAAGGTCGATCCAAAACTACAAAATGGCTATTAGGGATGAAGCTTCTTAATTTTCAGATCTGGCCAAGTAATGAGGTCCAAGCGGAATGCTCTTGGATAAGGTTTCATGTCAAGTCAATTAAAATGCAGTTATATTTAGAGTAAATTAGCTTTAATTATGCACAAAAAAGAGAACGGATCAAATCCTCTTCATGGAGTTCAGAGAATGGGTTTTAGCTTTTCACAAACTATAGAATCTAAACGAGAGAAAAAAATTTTAAAAAATAGATAATAATAATTACAACTTAACGTAGATCGGCAATTCATTTCTTATTAGTATCAAAGAGTAAAATAAAAATAAAATTTTCGGAATAATACTGAAAGATTTTGAAAGAAATTTTATATATTCAGTAAGAATTTTGTATATTAAACATTATCCAAAAAAAGCATCATTAGAATTGTATAGCCAAGCATTATAAAGATCTTACGAAATTTATTGGATTTTGATTTACTGTTCTTAACGATCATTTACATAATAATATCTGATTAACTAAATTTTTTTTTACAAATTCAAAATATTGAAAATTTAATAATGCTTAACATTTCAACATCTCCAACGGTTTTCTGAAGATCTAGTAAAAATGAATGATCACAGGAAAAATCATCATATCTCTTCGATCCCATTTATAACTCTGACTGTTCTGTTTTTGAGAGTATCTACAAAAATGTATACATTGACATCAAAGAATTGGAATATCAATTTTTGAACATTTGTTTTTTTCTTTATAAAACATCATATTCTGAAAGCAAGAATGGAGTGTCAGTGGAAAAGAACGAAATGGAATACAAAAGAAAAAAATGAAAGGAATTTTTAATATAGGTGCCAATATTCGCTACTGAAGGGTGATGGCATTTTTGCACGCTCTTATCGATGGTTGAGGTAGAAATGCAAAACAAAGACTGTTGTTCTTGTCCTACTAAGCTATTTTTCCTTTTGTAAGCAAAAGCAGTAAATAATTCAAACCGTGAAGTGTTTCATTTATGTAAAAATGACTTTTTGAGTTTACATTAATCCCAATGAAATTATAAAACAGATTTCGAACATTTGAAATCTTTATATGTACACTACTCGCTCATTCAACTGCTAACTATTTCAAAAGTAAATATAGCGTAAGAGTTTGTTGAAGAGTAATAGTTGATAATATTGTTTAACTGTTTATACTTATTAGGTAAAATGCTATTTGAATAGAACGATAAATACATTTTATTTTGAAATTCTTATGTTTTATTCTGACTTTATTTTTTTTTTCATATAAAGCTGTCAATAAAAAATGTAACAAAACTCTTATATAAAATATCTACATATATCTTTAAAACCTTTATTCTCCTAATATTATTATTGTTTCGCACTTTTATTGTTAAAAATAAAGATACCGATTCCAGAATATTTTAGTTGAAAGGTACTTTAATAGTTTTCTCAATTAAAATATATACTTTATTTTACATTTTGGGGATACTCGTTCTAATATCGCAAACCTTAACATTGCATAACTGTGGTTACGATCTTTGTGTACAATAGCTTATAAAGCGAATCATATTCAATTCTACCAAAATATTAAGTGCGACCTATTACATGTAAGCATATATTTCAAGTAATTTTAGCTTCTGAAAATCCAACAGTTTAAAGAAAAAAATAAGAACATAACTTTTTAAGGATTTACAAAGTTCATTAAAACGGAAACTTTTAAGATACTAAAATAAATCCTTAAAGAACTTTTACTGAATATAAAATAGATTTAGCGTTTCAATTGATGAAAGATTAAGCACTGTAATACAAACATAGCTCCTCGTTCATGTAATAGTAACATGGAAAAACTGTTTATATTTTAAACTCCGAAAATTCATTATATTTTTACTTTAAGGAGAAATGACTAATTTTATCAACAACATTTAATGAATGATTTAAATTTAAAAAAATGAGTGGATGATAGTTTACGTCAACTTTTATTAAAGTATTTCATTTTTAAAAAAACTTGCAGTAATTTCTGTGGGGGTTCAAATTGTATTTCTTGTCACGTTTGTTTCTTACGACATATTTTTCTCTTTCAATGCATAACCTTTTTTCTTAAATATATGTCACTGTGTTGAACATATTGTAGAATAAGTCTTGTGAGCTTTAAGAAACGCGTTAATATTAACCGCATTTTCAAAAGATACAATTAAATATCATAAAAAGCATTTCATGTATTGCAAAATGAGTTTTTCATATAATATGACGTCATACTACTTTTTTGTCAGCTGACCATTCTGGGCAGGCAGTCACATAAACTCCTCTCCAAAGCAATACATTGTAACTTTTCCATTTTAAGTTTTTCTCACGCGCATAACCGGACTGGATAGAATTCGCTTCTCCCTCTTGACAAGTGCAATTTTTTTTCTAAGTTCTGTATTTTTCATTTTATCTTAGCTTTTAATAACACTCGAATCTCTGTTTACTTTACTTTAATTATTTTTTATTTATAAATTATAGTACTAAACTTATTACATTTAAGTATTTTACGTTAAAATGGAAAATTTGAAGTCATTTCATTGTGTGAGTCTAATCCTCAGTGATATAAATTATAGGGGTTTGAAAGACCAGAAAATTCTTATTCATACAGAACTAATTTTAAGGTATCCGACTACGTTCAGAACCGTGATTTTAAAAAAGAGTATAAATGGAATTTTCGTAATATTTAGTGTGATTTAGATTAGCATATATATATATAAGGGTTTTAAGGACGTTTTGACTAAAAAAATTGTTTAAATACAATATTTTGGCAAAAAAATTAACTTAGAATAATCATTTTTTCAAAATGTTCTCCTTTTATAAAAAATGCTTCTAAAATAATAATATTTTGTGTGTGTGTGTGTGCTTATATAAAGTAAAGACCTCTCCACAGAGTCTGCACTACTTTTTTTTAAAAAAAAATCACATTATTTTCAGAGTTACAACCAAATGAAATAATTATTGGCGTTTTTTTCTTTAAATTCTCCCCTCTGCTGTCGTTAAACAGGGATAAACTCACTTCTAAGTCAAATATTTAAAATAATTCTAATGCAGCCTCTGTTCAGAGGTCTGAGCTATATACAGGCAAAATATTTTTATAATAGAAGTATTTTGCACAAAAAGGAGAATAATTTTAAAATGGGTCATCCTATGTTCATTTTTTGTCAAATTATTTTACTTAAATAATTTTTATTGTAATACTATTCTTAAAACAATATTATATACATTGTCTATAATCTAAGTGACACTCAATATCATAAATATTATCCATTTATACGGTTTTGCAAAATCACGGTTTCAAACGTAGTCGGATACCTTAATGTTTTGTTGTTGTTGTAAAGGAGGATGTGTGAATGTATCTTAAATGACATACTTAATAAACCCTGAATCCATCATGCATTGACAATTTTAATTTTCCCCCGATGAAATTTATTGTAATTTTCTTTTTTTAACTTCATGCATTAGTATTCTTTTAGATGTGATATGTAGCTAATTGAAGCTCATGGCTGACGCTTTATCCAGCTTGAATCAAGAAAATACCTGGTAATAGTCCTTAAGTAGTTACACAAGTTTTTTTTATTATTGTTATTAGTTTAAATGGAAGTTTTTATTGAACTGAATTAATTGTGCTGATACACTGAACCTGAAGTACCTGAACAGTTTTCATAAAATAAACAAAATATAATAAAATATTTTCCAAATCTTTACATTTCAAATTCTAAGCTCTGTAACTAGAAATATCTACAGCTCTGTAATAATTTTCTAGAATAAACTGAACAAATGTGTTTCTTTAAAAATGAATTGTTTTATAAGATTGAAATAGTTGTGTTTTATTGGTCTTATAATTTCGTTTTTAGTATTTATGTTATTTACTAAATGTTATTTTCATAGAAAATACAACGGAGTATACAATCATTATATATATGTATGAAATTCATATAAATACCAAGCAGTAAAATTAAAAACATTGCTGAAAGTAAAATATTTTAAAAGTATTAAAACAACAATCACATGTTATACTTTAATTTATTTTTCGGAAAATTGTCATAAGTATATGATCTCTTTCAAAGGAATCTGGCTTCAGAATTTAAAATAAAAATTGCATTTGATAAAAGATATAATCTAATTTAAATTAATAACTCATATAACTTTAGCATTGCGATTTGATATTATTTTATTTAAGAAATACATTTATATCTTTAGCGTACAAATGAAATCAGGTAAACAAATATGGATTAGATACATATATAATATATTATATTGCATTTATTAATTCATATTTAAATAATATAATATCCAATTACAATAATTGAATAAAGGTCTCCCCCAAAAATAAAATAAAGAAGAGAAATCTTCATTCAATCCAAAAATTCTGGCAATTATATTTCTTAAAATCATCCCCCGTTGATTTCCAATTAAACACTTCAAACATTATTCCCTAGAATTTCTTGGAAATACTTTCGGTTAATATGAAGGAGAGCGTATTGAACTTAAATAGGCTCTCTTTGAAAGAAGACTCTATTTCGGTGGAGAATAATGAGAAGAAACGATAAAATTGTGAAAGAAGACAGGAGGTCTGATCTCAGAAACGGGAGTGCTCCTGACAGGAATGATTGAAAGGGTATCGAGCTCTCAGGTCGAGAAGGGAAAATTATTTTTTTTCCTTCTCCACTTGAGGTCCACTCATTGTTCGATACCGTGAAATTAATTTTTCGGATTTGCGTCTATGCATTTCTATTGATCTCGTTCCGCAAAAAATAATTAATATGGAATAAAATGTTAGAAAGTTTCTCAAGCTCAGACAAAATTTGTGTGTGTGTGAGTTTGTTACATAATCGCACATAAAAGACTTAGAGTGCTTTTATTTTTACTAAATATAATTTCCTTTCAAAAAAGCCTTATTACTCCAGAATTTCTTATAACATATTCTAAGAAGATATTTACACAAAAAACTATTTGAGTAAATATAAGGCATGATGACTATATTTACCCATTTTAAAGCAAAGATTCGAATTTTGTTCATTCCTTCATAAGAATACTTATAAAATTTATTCGTACTTATTTCTCGTCTCATTTTACATGTTTCTGAAAAAAAGAATTTGAATTGAGCTAAAACTATTTGCAGTTCACTCATTTTATAGAGACTTTAAAATATTTTTGAGAAATAAAGAATAAAGCACCATTTCAAACTAAAGAAATCATTGTTTTATTTCATTTTCTTAATTACCAAACTGTTCCTTGACATATATGAGTATTAAATCGAAACTTAATAGGTTCTCATAGTTATACGTATCAAAATAAGCCAATATTGAGCTAAAGTATAAATTTTGTATTGATATTAAAGAGGTTAAAGTATCTAGATCTTTTGAAATGATCAATCCACAAATCCGTCTTATGTTAGTCCACTTAGTGAACTCTTTGTGAACAAAGAAGTATCAGTTTTTGTTATTCAAGTACTGATAACCTGGTAGGATAATACTCGCCTGTTCTAAAATGAAGAAATTGAGTTGTTTTATATTTCAAGAGGGAAGAAGAAACTAGGATTGTGTTTTAATTAGAATATATTAAAGGAAAAAATTGTTCAAAATATCAACATAATTTTCCATGCATAAATAAATGATTCTGATACTTTTAATGCCCGTATGTAGATCATCCGCGTAGAATTCATAAAAATCAGCTAATTAAGATTCATTCAGCTAAATAAGATGTCAGTAGCCGGACAACTATCCATGACTGAGGTAGTGTAAGTGTTTTGGAAAGGTTGCCAGGACGCCTAAACTATACTAATTCATTATATTTTAACTAAACTCATTTTATTAATTTTACTTAATTTAATACTCTCAGACTCTCTCTTAACGAACATCTCGCATAATAGTGATTCCTACAACGAGCAAAACAAATTGTTAAAACACTATTTGCTTAACGGCTCGTTTACCGAGTGTAAATGTCTGGAAAGTAAATACTAGCGATAGCTCTTTTACTGTGTCTGTAAACAGCTTTGAATAAACCAATTCTGATCAAACGTATGTTCAGTTAGAGTAAAGGAAAAGGAACGCTAAAAAATAATCGAATTCAACATTTCAAAGACAAGAGTATAAGTATCACTCAAAGTAAAGATTCGTAAATAGGCATAATATCCATGACTATATTTTTGTAAACCTGTGACTATAAGGGACCAACTATCGAGAAATCTTTTCATCTATGGGTTAACCCGGCATCACTCACGCGAAAAAAAAGACCGAAAGTTCTCGAGCAGGATATCTCATACCCAAGGGTATTTATATTCTGTTTTTAAAGTAAAATTTTTATACAAAAGTTAAGAAGAAAGAAAAGTAGGAAATACAATATAATAATTAAATTTTTTACACGTAAATTTAGTTTTTCTGTTCTTTTCATAAGTGCATTCAGTACATTGATTATATAAGCTCGTTTAATCTGTCGTGAGATAGTGCGAAATTTTTGCTGAATCTTATTACTTTTTTTTTAATCTGTGTCTTCTTAAAACTAAACATACAGGAGTAAAATTCTTTAAATTCATAAATTATATTTTTTAAATTGAAATATTTTGAAATTTCTTTTTTATTTTCTCTTGTCTCCCTCTTCTATATCTGAAGCAATTTCAGTGCAGGAATCACACTTACTTGTTATACTCTACTTCATTTGATTCTTCCACATCTTAACCTCGATGAGAATTTCTTCATCCAAAAATATCGTTGTACTACATCTCTCTCTCTATTAAATACTGTATCTATTAAATTACTTAACTATCGCATTTCTTCATCATAACTATAACAATACGCCAAAGCATAAGGAAGATTTAAAAAGTGATCATGCATTCAGAACTGTGACGGTGATTCACGCTCAGGGTCTGATATACCCGAAGAGGCGGTATTCAAAAATATGTATTTAGAATTCGTCTACAAGCTAAGCCCCCCTCAAAGGATATGACCTTAAAGTTAGCTACACGAGAAACTATTCATATTCCAATAAATGTTTAGAAGGAACGTTTTAAAAATTTAGACGTTGGGTATGACACAACCTGCGCAAAAGAGCCGGGTTAAATTAAATAATTAAAAAGGTTCAGTTTATTATATATTTTTATTCGTATGATTTTCGACGATTTATTATTTTTATAAAATGTGCATTCGACGTTTTTCTTTTCCTGACTGAAATTTTGAAGCTATTCCTTTCAAGCTAGTGTGCTGAAATCTTAAAAATATTTCCTTTCCTATAATTCAAAACACTAACTTACTTATTTCAGCGGAAATAAATGATTTCTCAGTTCCTCTATCCTACAAAGCTTTCAAATTGTGTCATGCGATATAACAGGAATGTAGGTATGTCAATCAGACATATAGCATTAAGGGACATACTCTAATCTTCTTAATATGACAATTTTGAGATTCTTACATTTTCAAATTGTATAGACTTTAACTTAAAACCTTAAGTCCTTAAAACTTATTTTTAAATAACCATTTAAACTTGGCCACGCACATTTAACTGGCAAAAAATGTAAGCAAAGAATTTTATTTTTGCTTAAGAGTTGAATGAATGATGGAAATTAAAACATTTCATCCAGAATTGCTAAAAAAGGTTTTACATGGAGGTACACAGAATCTTAATGAAAGTGTAAGCGACATAATATGGTCTCGTGTACCGAAGAAAATATTTGGCCAAATAGAAGTATTATCATTGGGTACTTATGAAACAATTTCATCATTTAATATGGAAAATGTATAAAAAACAGAAATTTTGAGAAAACATGTTATTGAGTCTGGTAATTATACGGTACAGTCAATGGAGCGCCTCGACAAACAGACGTTGTTAAAGGATAAATACTCATGTTTACAAAAAAACAAAATAAGTTAGGAAAGAAAATAAGACTTAAAAGGAAGAGAGAAGATGATGAGTTTCAAAAAATTGTAGATCATTTGGAGTATGAGGAAGAATGTTTTAATAAAAAAGTAATTATACATCAAAGTTCATTTATTTCAAAATGTAAAGTTTTGATGATTGATGTACCTTTTCAGGGAAAATAATATCCACAGGTGTGTAAGTTTTTCATGACCAATTTATAATGATTGGTTATATATTATAAAATGGTTTTTTTTTTAAAAAAAAAATTATTTTTTACAAATTTTTTATGTGAAAAATGGGTCAAATCTCACTATGTTTGATGAAATATTTTATAAATTATTAAAAAATTCAAAATTAGCTAAAAGCTCATTTCAATAAAATGAGAAAGGTATACTTCATCTGTATGAAAAATTTCAAGTATATACATATAACAGATTTTCAGAAAAGGTACATCGAAAACAGACAGTTTAACATTGTCGGTATAGAGGTTTCCAACTCCTCTTCAAGCCCATGTAACAATGGAAGGATTTCTTTGATCCTGCGATTCATTTCCTACTTAACGTAGATTGCTTACCAGTTTCAGTTTTTTACGAGCTCCTCTACTATCTCCGACCAACTGATTCTCAGAACTCCGATTCGAATAACCAATTGTATATTGGTTACTATTTAAAAATTTTTGTTGACTATTCTCGCATCCAATTGCCGATTTGCAACCACTCTACCTCGCCATTTGATCTCTGCGTGCCTGTCGGGGGATTTTCTACTCGAATCCCTTTCTTGCAGTCTATCAGTACAGCTAAAACTATAGATGTAGGTCCACACATGCCTTTCTTCATACTTTGCTTTCAATTGCAAAAGAGTTTTAGTCTTTGGGTTTCGAACCTCAACATATTAAAGCAACTGTGTGCAACTCATCTCTCACAATCATTTATCAACCCTTCTTATACAATTTCTAAAAATGACGGGAATTGATTTCTAGCTTGCTTAGACGCATAAAACTCACTCTCCAAATCCGATCTATTTCTGACCACAGGAAAGATGTCGGTCAATGCCACCTTTATAAGAGCAAAATTTGTCGCTGCTCCTTGCACATATGTATACCCTATAACAGGGGTGGCGAACCTTTATGGATCAACGTGCCATTTTTTCTAATAAAATGTTTAGTGAGGTATAGACGGGCCTTTAAATAATTTTGACTTGCGATTATTGGTAAAATATTAATACTAAATACTAACAATTCAAAACTGTTTATTTTCTACGAAATAATACATTTTGCGGTATAGTAGTAAACGTTTTAGTTATACGTGAAATTCAAATTAAGGCAACCTTACTGTGACTTCTGTTGTTGCAGATTAAATGATAAATATCTTATATTAAGGATTGTAAGGTGTTATTTTAACAGAATACATGCTGAATTGGAGTTATCTTGCAAACAGTTTTTATGCGAATCTTTGATGCTATTCATCTCTGAAAATTATAAATCACAGGCATAGGTAGATGAACTTCTGGTTCAAATAGCATGATCTAACTTCTTTAAACAGTTAAATGTATCTGAAAATGAATTCCATGCTTCCTAAATTTCGCTACGGGCATCAGCTGCGCACCGTGACCCATCATTCAAGTTTGTTTGCAGTACTTCATAGTGAACTTCGTTATTTTGAACCAAAACGCAAACCGTTTAGATCGACGGCGTGCCCAAAATTTTGTGTCGAGTGCCATTGGTTCGCCATCGCTGCCCTATAACATCAAACCAATCGCGCCCCATTCCCTTGAAATGACCCTTTAGGTAGGCCTATGCCAATTTTGAGGGTATTACATTATATGTAATAGTATTAGCAAAAATTCATTATCCAAAAATTCATTAACACTTTCCAGTTAAGAAAAAAAGTTAATGTCAGGACCCTAAAATTCGATACAACTGCTATCATAGGGTTAGAGCCCGTTGGGCGCCATTTTAGGGATTCTTCAAACCTAGGTGTGAGAGTGTCAGAGTAAGAATCAGACATTACTCCCTTTCACAATTTTCTTTTCTTTTTGCACTTATTAGACTTTTTAAGAATACGGGGAATGCACACTAATAACTAAACCCGAGGAGCCATCAAACTTATTAATCTAACTATAACATAAATAAGAGCACGTATTTATTCTCTTGAGCGTTGATTAATAATAATAAGTGTGACTACATTCACTCACAATATGCTTTCTTCTTATACTCTTCACAACCATCAGCCTCACTACTCCATGACTAGCACTTAAATAGAAGCTTGCTTTTACACAAAACAAAGTCATCTCACTGGAATGTGGTTTTCAACTAAAATCAAAAAGATTCTTTTACCCAAGAGGGTTAGTAGAATTTCTAATAAAACCCATTATATATATACCATTTTCAAAAGATTGATCAAGCTAAGTTTTCCGAATCAATCTGCATCTTGTACTTTCATGATCCATATTATTATTAAATAACAAATATATTACACCGTTTTGTGTCCATTTCATTTCTTACTCCTCGATGACGTTCATTTTCATCAGAACTCAACAAGTGCCCTCACTCGTCCAGAAATTATACATTTCTGATCTCTTGATCATTGATGCTCATTTCTAAGAATCTCAGTAATCTCAACGAAATGCGCATTTTAGAAACGAGTAATTCTTTTAAGTTACGTACATCCAAAACGACCTATTCTTGTTTTTGAAGGATTTGTATTTCAGGAATTGAATAGAGCAGACAGATCCACGAAAAGATTACATTTTATTTCCTAAAATTCCTTCTAAAAATAAAGATTGGAAGAAGATAAAGTATTGTTTCAGCAAGTCTACAGCATGAACGCTGAGAGATTATCTCCCATGTATTTTATTTCTTCTGAGGAAGCTCGAGACAAGGATAATCCCTTTATCTTCGGCTCCGGCAAGGAACAGTTAATGGAATTTCAAGTTTTGGATCTTGGAGTAAGCCTTTACTATATCTCTCTAACTTGTATATTTCTTATTTTTATCAGTAAAAGATAAGGATGAATGAATTTTTAGTAGCTGTACAAAACTGTATAGTTATTAAATTAGAAAATTTTCAATTAACCACGGTGTAAATTGTAAATTTGCTAACAGGTATATACATGCATGTGAATTCGTACCACTGTAGCTCCAAAGTTAGGTATAACGATAAACGAAGAAAATAATATAAAATGTTTTCTTCTAACAAAGTTTAAAACAAGTAACATAAAAAAAATCAATTCCTACTTAGATCAATAAAGAAAAAAATGATTTATTTACTTTTTAAATAATTACAATTAACATAAATATGTATGCACATATGACAAAATTATAATATTAAGTGGCAAAATTTTTTCTCCCATATAAAACTAAAACTAAATAATTAAATTTAATTAATGGATCACTATTTGAAAAAAGACTATATTAATATCAAGTTTCATAACTTAGAAGTTTAAAAAATGTATTTGAAATAAAGAGAATAAATAAAAAGTATTTTATAAAACAAGATATATAAACATATTTAGGGAGAGTGAAAAAAAAGCAAAGATTAAAAGAAAACACACACACAATGATGAGAACACAGATTTCATATTTACCACTCAGCAATCATTTGAAACAAGACGCGAAACATTTTGGTGTAAAATAAAAATTATACAATGCTGGAAAATAACAAAATTAGTTATACATTGATAAACATTTATGCTAGGAAATCCCACTCTATAACACGCTTCCGTAACATGTCGAGGTGAGTACTTTGAAATTAAACAGATTCAACTTCGTGCTTTAATTCTTTAAGTTATCCGACTACGTTCGGAACCGTGATTTTAAAAAAGCACATAAATGGATAATTTTCATGGTATTTAGTGTCATTTAGATTAGAATATGTGTTTAAAATAGTTTTAAGAACATTTTGACAAAAAAAATTACTTAAATGCAATATTTTGGCAAAAAATTTACTTAGAATAATCTTTTTTCAAAATGATCTCCTTTTGTGAAAAATGCTACTATTATAATAATATTTTGCCTGTATATAGCTCAGATCTCTCTACAGAGACTCAACAAGAATTTTTGAAATATATAACTTGGAAGTCGGTTTTTCCATGTTTTACGAAAACAGAAGGGATAAATTATAAGAAAATACGCCAATAATTATTTCAAATGACTGTAACTATAAAAATAATGTGAATTTTTCAAAAATCATTGTTGAGCCTCTGTACAAAGGTCTGAGCTATATACAGGCAAAATATTAATACAATAGAAGCCTTTTTTACAAGAGGAGAATATTTGGAAAAAAGGTTATTCTAAGTTAATTTTTTGCCAAAATATTGTATTTAAATAAATTTTGTTTTTGTCATAATAGCCTTAAAACAATTGTATACATGTAGTCTAATCTAAGTGACACTAGATATCATGAAAATTATACATTTATGCTCTTTTTTAAAATCATGGTTCCGAACGTAGTCGGATACCTTAATTTTTAATTCTGTGAACTTTTAGCAACATCATGGCTTACGCCAAATACTCGACTAAACACACTCCAAAGGTGGGAACGAATTAAAGTGAAAATAACGATAAGGGATCAGATTTCATAACAAAATCATTAAAAACCTTTAAAATATCCTGTATAAACCTTTCTTAATTAAACTATTAAAATGTGTTCTATAAGTTTAAACTCATAAAGAATTGAATGTATAGGATGTTGCCGAATTCAACCTACAAGTTCAGAAGGGTGATAGACCAGTGCTTTTCAAATTTCAATGTTTACGACCCAATATTCAATCATAATTTTCACTGCACCCCCCTCGATACAATAACATTGTATTTTCTTCAATAATACTAAACTACGGCACTAAAGCTACAATATAACTATAACATCTTATGCCACCGGCGTATATAAACGTCACGCTCAGCCAGTGCGTAATTGCAACTGATGCATATATACGCCTTTCCGAAGTACGATCTTTTCTGTGAACTGCTATCCATAAAATTATTCCGAAGGCTTTTGAAAGCAAAAAATTACATTGACATATTTAACGAAGGAATTCCTTACTTCAGAGGATTTGCTTATTTATTCCTTTCACGTTGGCATTGGTAAGCAAATCGCGTAACCTTTAATTGGCAATTAAGGAATTGATTATCAAAATAAGTGCTCATTTTCGTATATCATTTTATATTTGACAAGTCCATGGAGCCATTGGTAATTATTAATGTTGTTCTTAAGAAAGTATTGTTTAATTAATTATAAAATATAGTGTGCAGTCCTGATACATGTTTAAGTGTATTATATCAGTGTAAATGTGTATTGTGACGAAGCCGATCTCTTCCCCCTATTTTCTAACAGATCCCTTGCCCCTTGCCGACAGACGTTGCGAAAATTCTAGGCATTTCCCTAATTTCTGGGAAGGAATTTCGTAACTGGGTGGTCGAGTTTCGGAACCTTTTTTCCCAGCTTACCAGACTGTCAAAAAGAGGCGCCTTAACATTGTGTATTCATTTTCCCGCGATTAGGTGACGACGCCGCGTCTGAGAACGAGATCAAGGGAGCCGAGACAGGAAGGCGGCAGAAGAACAAGAGGGATTGAGGCTGACAAAGAAATCAGAGGTGGATGACTAGGAGAAATAGAGATGATATAAGAAGGGCGAGAGAGTCCGGATGGAAAAGACTGGATTTTGATGGGAGCCGTTTGGACGTCCTTTGAGCTATAAAAAAAACAGCGATAACGAGCCCGCGCAGTACAGCGGGCTTCTGGCGTGGAAGATAAGAGGGCGCGAGAGAGTGCGAAAGAGACTCGAAATCATTACGGACCATTTTTGCTATTGAATTGTAGAGAATATACCATTTTATTTTTTTTGATGATTTTCATTCTGAAATAAATAGTTATCCAAGAGCTGTGGGAAATCATTACAGTATCTTATTTTTTATTATGGTAGCATTTATTTTGTTTGTTTACTTTCAGTAAATTAATATTTATATTTTTAAATAATCTTTTGTTTTCGACTTTCCAATATGCTCGCGCCCCTCTCGTATATTTATCATTCCCCATAGGGGGCACGCTCCACATTTTGAGAAACGCTGTAGTAGGCAGCATGTGAACAACAAATTATTATAGAACATGGAGTCGAATGACATGTTAGTTGGTGGATTGGACGCGAGATCCTTTTGCTTGGCCTCCACGCTTCTCGGACATCATCCTTCGGATTTTTTTTTTCTGGGGTCACCTGAAATCACATCAGACACCTTTGGCTACAGTGAAGGATCGCATGACATGGATTGTCGTATTTTAAAATAACATCGCCACCCCACCGAATTTGTTTGAACGCATTGGACAATCCTTCATCCGTCGGTGTCGGATAGGCTTTTACCTACGCGGTGCACCTTCAAACAATTCCTGAACCCTGACATTACATTCCTGACGTTGAACTGTGATGCATTGTTCTTATTTTAAATTTGCTTTACGTCCGATAAAAGTGATGCTTGCCTCTTATTTCCCCTTCTCATTTCACTCGACTTTACATTATTCATAACTATTTTTGTGAATTACTCCAACTAAATGTGGTTTGTGACCCCATGCTACCTACTATTACACCTCTGAATTATTCGGTCGCATTCGGCAACACCCTGTATATTAAAGAAATACACCTAATTCAGTTTTTACATGATGGAATAGTCTCTGAAAAACAATATCTATAATGAAATGTATGAAAACAATAAAAGTTTGCTTACAGTCCTGTGAAATCAGTGAAGATAATGTAGTAAATAGTTTTCATTTTAGAACCTTAAATATAGAATGTCTACAAATTAATGTTGTACCTTCGTAAATTAAGAATTTTCAAAATATTAAATTGGATTAAACTATTTAAAGTCGGACTAGTAAGAATATACGCTATTTGCATTAGTAAAGAGTGTTAGGTGTGATAAAGTAAGAATTTGGGGGCCAGAAAGTCCACATGCCATCTTAGAACATGATAGTGATGACCCTATGGTAAACATGTTTTGTGTAGTAAGTATTTCGAATGTTTTGAATCCATTTTTCTTCACTGAAAATCTGTTAGAGGAATTATTTACCTTGGCATACGGTACTGAATTTCCTTACTCCAATAATAATAATAAAAAAATGCCAGGATTTAAATTTTTTAACAAGATGATACGCCTTATCATTTCCACAATGTCATTGCATTTTACCTCAATATTTAGGCACCAGTTGTGGTTGGTGGTGGATGTGTTTTTCAGTGGTCATCATGAGCATTACTGGTTTTTAATGCATGGGGTTTTGTGAAGGATCTGTCGTTTCCTACAGCCATTCCTGAACTAAAATCAATTATCCACGCTGCAATTAATTTGATCATCGGAAGCATGCTGGCAAATCTGTGGAAAGAACTGATTTACCGATGGTACATTTGCATAGTAATGGAAAGGAAGCCACATTAAACATTTGTGATAATGGTAAATTTGGACTGTTTCTCTATCTTATGTTTTTATGTTTCTTATCTGTTTACCTATGTACTTTGACTTTTTTCTTGTTAACATGCAATAAATCATTCTTCTTACGCAACTAATTTGTAGATATCCTGCATTTGATTTCATAAGGATTATGCATATATCTTGCAAAGTAAATTTTCCTTTGAAGAGTTAAAAGAAAATAAGGATAACTAATTCATGGTGATAAAAATTTTGCAAAATAACATGAGTATAATATCAGAGAGCTCCATTTCAAAGTGTTCACGCCGTGTATAACTCCTATTATTTCATGAATCGTCATACTTGGTGTCGTGAGATCGATATTTTAATATTCGCATTTTTCCAGATTTAATGATTTTAACTTTTCATATCAATTCGAATCCGAATTGTCACATCTCTCATTGTGTCAATGTACAGTAAAAAAGTTGGAAAAAAAAAACTACATCATTTTATTTGAATTATTGAAGAAAGTCACAATTAAATAAGCCGCTTTTTTTCCCTTACAGTTCCTTTTCTCAATCCATAATAATTATTTGCAATAACATACTAGTTACGTATATTTCAATGCTCCTTCCGGTAAATATTTATAAAATTAGCTATTGTCAGTTATTTTAAAATTCAATTTTTTTTTCTTCTTTTTTTCTATCCAGGATGATTTATTTCTGCAAGTTTGTCTGATATGCGTAAGAATAAAGATATATTGTGTGAATATATAAAATTAGTGTTATCCATCATATATTTTTAAAGTAATTGGTCCTAAAAGTGCCTGTTTTCTTTTTGCTTAACAGTTTTAAGTATTTAATAATGTCCAGGTTTTTAACTTTAATCTCTGTCCTCTCATTATGCAAACAAGTTTTTCATGATGTAATAAATTTGTTTACACATAAGGTATAGTGTTAATAAAATCTTCTACATCTTTATAAAAGAATTGAGAGAAACCAAAGTACAGCAGTAAATCCCCTTCAATATTATGATTGCAGATTTTTATACCGTAGTATTCGCCTAAAATCTGTCATCACTAACTCCATCAGGAATGACACCCAGTAAACTGAATTTGAAATTTGTCAGTATTGTCATAAAGTTAAGAAATTTATGTATCACTGATGTACTGCTAAATGACAAAATATTGTCAAAAGAATATACTTGAGTGTGAAATTTTATCAGGAGATAAAAAAGACAAAACTGTATGTGTTTAACGAGGACACAGTAGACGCTTGAGGGTACTTGGATATGTTATTTGTACTGAAACGTGCACAATTCCTTGTAAGAAAAGCATTTGCAATTACTATTAATATATCACATTAGCACATTTTTGAAAAAATCTGTTGATGTGTAATATCGAAGAATGAACGTTTAATCATGGATAATTGCATGCTGCTCTGTCACGGTGCAGAAGCAAAGACGAAATAAAAAACCTAGTCCAGTTTAAAGACAAACGCAATAAGGAATACTGTTTTTAAAGAGGCACTAAATTGAATTACAAATTAAAGACTTTAATTTTTTTTTTTACTAAACATATATAGAAAAAAGTAGAGCTGCATAATACAGTGCTTCTCAAACTTTAATGTTTGCGACACAATATCCATACACAGTTTGCATTGTGCCCCCCTCCATACATTAGCAATGTAGTGAATTCAGTGATACTATACTTTGAATCTATAATACGACTTTAACCATGTGTCACTGGCGTATGTAAAAGTCTTGTTCCAACAAAGCATTAATTGCCCCGGACGTATATATACGTTCTTCCAAAGTACGATCTTTTCTGTGCACTGATATGCATAAAAAAATTCCGAAATCTTTGGAATCCAATAAAAGGACTTTCACAGTGTTTGTGAAGGATTTACTTTTTTCAGAGAATTTTCTCTTATTTATACCTTTTCTCTCCTCTCCCCTCCAATACGTAACATACGCGTGTCTACGTGGAAAACGGTAGCATTGAGGAGTGAATCACGTAACTTTAAATCGGTAGTAAAGAGATTAAGTATAAGCCGTACAAATTATTAATATAAGTGTTAATTTTGAATATAATTTTATATATGACAAGCCCATGGGGTTCCTGGCAATTATGGAACTTGTTCTTAACTTAGTATTGTTAAATTAGTTGTAAAATACATTTCGCAGTACTGATACATTTAAAAGTGCATTATGTCAGTGTAAATGTGTATTTTACTTTTTATTATGTCAAAATGTATTTTGTTTTCATTCCTTTCAGTAAATTAATAATTTTTTAAAATAATCTCCCCCCCCCCATACAGTTATTACGCCCCCCCCCCCTAAGGGGGCACGCTCCACGGTTTGAGAAACGCTGAAATAATACATGTAAATTGCAGTTTTACAATTTGAGCGATGAGTATGAACATTTGTATAATTTGTACAATGGGGGTTAGTCTGCCATTAGGCCAACGAGTGTTACCTTCTCCGCCCCAAGGCTCCTGTAAAAAAATTGGAGATTATCCCTTTGTTAACTCTTAAATCCTAATAATTGTTTAATAAAGGATAATTGGTGACTGTGTGTGTTAAATTACTCTTAGTAACGTTATTTTTTTTTAAAAAAATGTCTTGTGATTCTCCTCAAATTAAATAAAAAAATGCCTTCGTTATTAATTATATTTTCTTTTGTCTAAACAAAACGTACTCGAATATATTCATTTCATTTTCTCATAGCTTTCGTATATGCACCATAATTATTAAATAAGCAAAATCTTCCCATATATAATAATTTATTTTTACAGGCTTTTAAATACCGTAGTATTTCTCGCTATTAAATGTTACTCAGTCGCTTACAGGTAGAATCAATCTAATAACACCGTGCTTCTCAAACTTTCTATATTCGCCACTCAATTTTCAATCAGAATTTCATCGCGCCCCCCTTCCTTATACAATAACAATGTGTTGAATGTTGTAATAATGTATAATACTTTGACGCTAAAGCTACAATACGACCCTAATTTTAAACCGCACAAAGTATCAAGATAAGTATTAAACTTTGTGCATGATAAGACCATTGAAAAATTACTAGTAATTATTAAACTTGTTCTTAACTTAGTATAAAATATATTGTACCGTACTGAGATACATTTATATGAGTATACTATATCAGAGTAAATGTGTATTTTTTTCATTATGTCAGAATACATTTTGTTTGGCTTCCGTTTAGTAAATTGATAATTTTTAAAATACTGTTTTATTTTCGACTTTCCGATGTGATCGCGCCCCCTTGTAGTGTTATCACGCCCCTTTAAATGGGCGTGCCCCACAGTTTGAGAAACACTGTAATAACAGCAACAAAACTAAATGAATTTAAAAATTATTTATAGCAAATTTCATTTCCTATTTTGAGATTGTAAACTAAATTTGAAAAGCATTTATAAAGGACACGTAATCTAGTATTTTGAAATCGCGTTGGTTTAAATTGCGTAACTAATTTTAAAATGAACGAAACAAAACGTCGTTATATTCTCAGAGCAATAAAGTACTTTTTAAAAATTTTAACTGGGAGTAAAATCTATTGAATAATTAGCCTTTTAAGGAATAGCTTTATTTTATTTTATTTCTTAAATGAGGTCCAAGAAAAGAAAAAAATGGATTAAGATATTTTTTACACAGTAAAGATTTAAAATCATTTTAGACCAATGGCACACGTGCCACAATATTTAAGGTACTCCACCGTTCAAAATAACAAAGTTCACTATGAAGTATTACGAACAAACGCGAGTGATCGGTCACGAGGTGGCGGAGATTAGATTCCAGACGCATTTAACTGTTTGAAGAAACCGGCTTATGCCATTTTAACCACATTTTCATCTACCTACTATGCTTGTGAACCATTATTTTCAGAGATGAATAACATTAAAGACTTCCTTATAAACCTTTTGGCAGATGACTCCGAATCAGCATGCATTCTGCTAAAAGTTTTACATCTTACAATTCTAATATAGGTTATTTGTCATCTAATCTGCAACAGCCAAAGTCACGCTAATGTTACTTAAACATTTACTAATATACAGTGCAAAATGTATTTTCTTTTTAGTAAATAAAGAGTTTTGAGTTGTTAGTATTTAGTTTTATTATTTTCCCAATAATCACAAGTCAAAATTATTTGAAGGCACGTCTATACCTTATTAAACATTTCTTTAGAACAAATGGCACGTTGATCCATAAATGTTTGCCATCCCCATTTTAGAAGTAAAAGCGGATCTAAGCCAGTGACCTAGATTCAGTAGATGAATTATTTTTTTCTCGAATATATTCAAAATAAAATTAAAATACATTATCGTGATTACCTCTCTAATATTGTTCTGTGATGATTTATTTATATCATTGATTAATCTGAATGTTCCATTATTTTTAAATCTTATCATAACGCTTAAAAAAATAATAGCGTAGGTACATTTTTGCAATTACCTGTTTTCAAAAACTAAAATTCTACGTACATGGAACTAAGCATTTTATGGGATGGATTTAAAAAATGGTTTCCCTTTTAGAAGTTCATTCGATTTTCCGAAGTCTAAAAAGAATAAATATCGATTTCCGGTAGAAAAGCGGGAAAACGTGTAATTTCCGAACGAACGAAGTCATTTGTTGCTATTTGATGACCGTTTACGTCGTTCAAGATAGAGATACGAAATGGATGAATCCTAATACATGTTATTTGAGGATTTTATATATATTGACACACTAAAAAAAAAGATAGAGAATCAGTCAGATAAAGATATCGTGTAATGCTTTGTGGTATTGAAAATGTACCTTTATGTATTTGTTTCACCATAATTTCAGAAAAATTCTATTTTTTTTTTCATTCTTATTCATGTTATGTGGAGAATATCTGCCCTTTTTTAAAGCTCTCTGTGGTAGTTTAAATAGTAAAAAAGTGGCGACATTTTGTGTTATCTATAATTAAAAAATAAAATATTTTACCTTTTCAACTTGTCGTTAAATGCAATTTCAGTATAGAATAATTAATTTTAGAAATATTTCTAGCAAGGAATACGTAATGCATTTTTAAAGAAAATTCATCATAAGCACCTTTTTATGTGTAAAATTGGAGTATAATGGAGAAATACTATTGCAAAAACTTAACGATTTTCACTCTTTATATTAAACAATGAAAATATTCTATGAAAGAAGTCTGTGTAAGAGGAACCAGAGTTCGTACTAATTTTGTGTGAGGAAAGATTAATAGATATTATAAAACTCAAAAACTTTCATTTCATCTGATCCAATACACTGATAGAAAATATGCAATATGAGCGGAAAAATTATGTGAATTGAGATATCATTTCATTAAAACCACACACTCTAATTTCTACTAGAGCAATTGGCAAATATCTTCGCAATTGGGAGCATCGAACAAGTGACGAGGACGACAATTCAACTGAAAACCCCCCATCGACTTCCTTTCCAAACTCCAACACCATGCCAAAGTGAGCACCCAGAGCCTTAAGAGATTCAACGTACATCAGCCGCTTTAAGCGGGGGGGGGGGGGTTGAGGGGTACTGGGTTTTAAACTCAGGAAACGCGCCGAGTACAAGTCCATTGCCATGGAACCCTATCAAAACTAATGAATGTTTACTTAACTTTAACCGTCATATTTAAAGCACATCTAAGCAGTCTTTAACACCAAGAAGAGTCCAGCCATATCTTTCTCCAGGACTTCATTTGTAGTTTTGCGTGTTTCATTTTAGAATTATCAGGCTCTGATAAAAGTAACACATAAATCCCAATTCTCTGTAATTCCTTACAATAGATTCCTTAAAATCTGCATCTGTAAAATTTTTTACCTACCTAGCACATCAGAAATAAATTACCAAAATGACATGAATCCTGAAATAAGAAAGAGAATTATTGTAGCTAATCACTATATGTTTGGTTTAAGATCAATACTGAAGTCTCACTTAATAAAAAGAAAGACAAAAATTATGTTGTATAAGGTAGTGATTGAATTACTTTTAACTTATACCTCAGAGACATTTACCTTGAAATAAAAGAAGAGAAGATCTTGGCGACTTTTGAAAGGAAGGTTCTATGAACCATATTTGGTGCTGTTTTCGATAATAACTGTTGGAGAAAAATATATAATTTTGATATATATATAAGATTTTTAATAGCGGTGATATTATTAAGTCAAAACTAAGTAGAATGTGATGAGCAGGGCATATAGTAAGAATGAGCCCAGAACTAACAGCATTGAATGTTTTTAATGCGCAACTCCCTCAAATAAAATACCCAAAAGGAGATGTAAAGACTGTGTGGATAAAGACTTTGCCATTCTAAATGTAAAGAACTGGATATTAATTGCTAAAATTATAGCGTAAAATGGGAAAAAAACTTCTGAGGAATGCTCAAGCCGAAAAAGGGCTGTCTTTCCAATGCTTATCGCGAACGAAGCCAATGAATTTGTAGTTAAACTAGAGTGGCGCTGTGAGAGCATTTCTTTTTTGGTTTATGTTTTTTTCTTTCTTTCTGTAGTAGTAGTAGTTGAGTCTCTGCATTTCAAACGGGAAATGTGTCAGTATTCTATTTTCCTTATCCATTAAATCTTTTTTACATCAAAAAAGGACTCTCATTCCGAGCTTAAGAAATGGAAGAATAAGTTAAATGATACCTTTATACTTACATTAGAATTTGTGAAATCGAAATTCATTTTTTCACAATGCTCATGAGGATAATTTCTTACAGTCGTATTATTATTATTGTCCTTCCTTACTTCATGTATTTTTAAATAGTAATACTTGTTTACATATCAGAAGTTATTTTTTATAATAACTTTTTAAATCAGTGATTCTCAAACTGTAGGGTGCTCCCCCTAAGGGGCTGTAATTACCCTATGTGAGGGGCGTAAGGTTATTGAAAACACAAAAATGAAAGATAATTTAAAAAATTATTAATTTATTGTGTGACGTCTTCGATTGGGGTGAACCCCACCCTGTCAATTCTTCTGAAGTCACTATATCTATTCATCCCCAAACAGCTGTTGGGTGACAAGTGCAGGTGGCCATGGGGTCATTGTTTGTTGTCTGGCCTCGGTCAAGCGCGGACATCTGGTCTGGAATTTACAATGGCTAGGGAATGCCGGTGACAATGGGCATTCCTTTATGAATGTCTTGAATAGGCGAGGCCTGTATTCACGTCGGTGCATAGTGAGTGAGGCTGTGAGGCCCAGGTGTGAGATGAATAGATGAGAATTATGGCGCCCTTGGATTCCAGACGGACGGGGAATGTGTTTGTGTTTGCGGCGCAAATGGGAGACGAAAGTGGCCCGGGGACGAGGGCAGACCTTTTCTTTGACCTGCCAATGAGGAAGACGAGGGCAGACCTTTTTCTTTTTTGACCTGCCAATGAGGAAAACGAGGGGCGTGTGGTGGACCCGCCCCTGGTGTTTAAAAGGGGTGAATTTTGGGAAGAAAAAGAGGGACGGAGAGAAAACTTAGAAGAAAAACTTGAAAAAGACTTGGACGAACGGAGAGAGAAGAAACTTGGAGAGATAGAGCCATGGAGTAAACAGGAGCCCGGAAAAGCAAGGGATTGTCGAGTGCCTTGCGGAATAAGGATTGACCTCGAGTGATAAAGACTGTCCGCCCGGCTTTGGCCTATTAAATGAATATTTTTGAATCTATTAAATACTTTTTAAATTTTTTAAATATGGCTGTGACAAATTTTCTTGTGTACTAATGACTGACGACGTTACAATTGCAAGAAAGAAAACTAAAATATTTCCAGACATTATAAAATATAAAATACGCCTTTACACTGATAGAATACTATATTTTTATGGACGATAATGCGCGGCCACGCGGTGTATATGAATTTCTTGAAGAAGAGGATATTCATCGTATGGATTACCCCTCGAGGTCTCCGGATCCCAATTCTATTGAACATGTTTGGTATTTTCTAGAAAAAGCCCTTTCCCAGAGTAGCTTCCCACCTAGGACTCTCCCCGTTTTCACGAATAGAAAGTTCCTATTTTGGAAAAATGGATTTTGTTGCCACAAATACTTATTGACACTTTCAGAAATAGTATGGCAGCTCGTTGTGAGGCTTATATAGCAGTTCACAGTGGTCTCAATCCATCTTATACAGACTTTTCCCGAGGTAAATGCTTTATCTCTGATTCATGGATTCACACTTTTTGATATGACTTGTATCTTAATTCACAGTCTTTCTGACTTTGTAATACGTATCTGAGCCAAATTTCGAGGGCAACGCAGTAAATGGTTCTTCAGTTTCCACAGATTTTATTATTCACTTAATTTTAGACATGATTGTATATAGGAGAAATGGGAGATTCACACTCTCTCATTCACTCATATTACGAGATTTTTGGAATTGTTAGAGCTAAAGATTTCAAAAGTTTGATAAACATATTTTTTTATACGTTTATACTCAATAAGAATGGATTTTGGGGAAATCGACTACCGAAAGGATCTTTTGGGGATATTTGTGACAAAATCCTGCTCACAAAATTAGACTCAAACATAAAATTACAGAAATTTACTTAAATAGGATTTTAGGAAATTGAATCTAGAGAAAGAATTTAAGTGTATATATATATGTGTGTGTTAAAAGAGAACTATACTTTCGTTTTAGAGAATTTCAAGTCTTTTTTTTTTAATTCAAGAGTCTAGTGATATGCAAATGATTTTCAATACGATCAAAAGCTTTAATCTAATAACAGATATCAATAACTTAAAAAGAAAATGTAGCGTCACAGAACGTCATGAATTAATCAGTAAACTGGGCTGGTAATGACAAACATTATAGATAAAATAGGCGTAAATAACTTTGTGTGATATCCAGTTAGATAACGCAACATGTCTAACCCGAGAAGATGGAAATATATCTGAAGCTTACAAGCCTAAGTAACTAAAAGTGATAAGGAAAAATGACAAATGACAAGGATTTAAATCCAAAAAGAATGAAATATGTTATGCAAGCAAAATAAAGATTTAATTCTGATTGTATCTTAAATGAAATAAAAAAATAAACTAGCCGTGACTAGGGATGTAAGGAAAGTTCTCACTAGTTAGAAATACAAAAAATGAATTCTCTCATTATAATTTCTGTAAAGATAAAACAACAGTACCTTATATTAATATCAAAGAAAGGTATATGTTTAAATTATTGAGAGGTATTTCTTTAACACTGAACCATGCCATGTGCTTGGTAGAAGTTTGAAGCAGAACTAAAAAATTAGCTAAAAAAAGCTGTGTTTAATGCATACACCTGCCAGAGAAATCGCAAAAAGAAATTCATGCTTCCATGCTCATGGTTCATTGTCGCATGTATATTCTCTTTAGAAAATAACATTAAAAGCCTTATTTTTCCAAAAGATGAAAGAAAAAAGAAATGTAAGACGTCTGAAAAGTTTCAGTGAGTACCAAAAGCAGATGTATGAAACTCTTCTTTCGAAATATTCCAGGATGAGAAAGTAAAGGACTTTGTTACTTTATTGCTTTGGATAGTTGGAAGTGCAGATTTTTTGTTCTCTTATATGTGGAGATGAACGTGACTGGAATTTGATGTAGAAGGATTCGTTAACGTAATGGTTAGGGCTTAAGTTTCCTTTCTCTGAAGAACCAACATGTTTTCACTAAGTGATCAGCTCTCAAAGTAAACACTTTAATATTATAAGCATTTCAATTCAGATACAGTTAAACCTGTATAAAATTTTCTAAAACGATGTAATTCTTGGTAAAAAATTTATTTTAAGTTCCATCTATTTTTATTCTTATTTTAATTCATTAAAATGAAACCTTTACAAGCATTTTACTTAAAATGAAATACTTTAGATAATTCAAAATATTGGGATTAGTTAATGCAATTTAATTAAGAAGTTTATTTAACGCTGAATAATTAATTGTTTCGTAGATGCATTCAAACATCATTTAACTAATTGTCAGTCTAATGACGCAAGAAAAAAAAAATGGAATTGAATAAGGGTGTTTTTTTTTTGTTACATGCATTAAACCAAACTAATTGCCATTAAGTGATGCAAGAAAAACCTTAGTTTTAAATTAATTTTTTTTTTCTTTTTTTAAATTAGAGTAATCTTTTAGAAATATTTCTAACTTTAAATCATTCGAAACAGTACTTTGAGGATATAAATACGTTGGAATTCATATTGCTTAAATACGTATTTCAATACATTTTTACAGCTTAAAAAGACTTACTGCCAAATATTTTTTTTTATTACGTAATATCCACTGTACAATTGTGCTTTTGTTTCAGGAACATGGTGTTCTTCTTAAATAAATTCGAGATTACTGATTTTGACTTCTAATTTCACAATAGTTAGAGCATATAGAGAACGGTGCTCAAAAATTTCACTTTTGTATAATGCAGGACACTAACTGAGACTTAGCATAATCATGGTAGAAACAAATTGTAAAGTCACAGTGGCTGCAATTAATAGACATGGTGGGCCAGAAATAAGATTGAAAACAACAATAATTAAAGAAATTTATAAGTCTAACACATAAGCCAATGGAAAATATATGCTGATCTTTTTTCTTCTTTTTTAATTCCTACTATTGGCTCAAACTCTCTATATATTTATTTATCTTGGTGGAATTTTCAATCGTTAATAAAATACATTTTAAAGCGATCACTTGAGCTGAAATTTTATATACATAATTATTTTGGATGACAATACAATAATTTAGATATAATTAACACAAATTCATTGATTAAAACTAATTACTTAAATAATTACAAATACAGCCATGTCGGCATCATTTTTGGTGATTTAGCGACCCTTTTGGCGATTTGTGTCAAAACTTGAAAAAGTTTTTTTCTCACATTTTAAAGTACTCATTTGAGCTGAAACTTCTATAAACATTATTGTATTGGTTAAAATGCGATAATGTCCGAAACTAATTATTTAAAGAATTACAGATACAGCCACATTGGTTTCATTTTTAGCGACTTGGGTCAAAACTTTAAAAGATTTTTTTTCTCACGTTTTAAAGCATTCAGTTGAACTGAAATTTTGTATACACGATTGTTTTGAAAGAGAATACGATACTTTAAGGATAATTAATACAAATTAATTACCACTTAATGTTGTGAAACTGACATATGTATATACATATTTGTATTAATTGTTACTATTTAATAAAAAGTAGGTAAAATAAAAAAAATTCTTTGTTGATCTAAATAGGAATTGACTTTTTTTATATTACTTATTCTAAGTTTCTTCAAATTATTTTTCTTCTCTTGTTGTAGTGTTCATCTTCAAATTTTGATACCTTAATTTCCAACCCTGATTTGAATTTTTTTAATGTCAAGCAATTAAAAAGCATTTTTTTTTTGTCTCTCGGGTCAATAGATTCGAAAAAAAGTGGAGTAGATTTCTTTTTATACACTGGAGCTAAACGATACCAAAGAAAAGAAAAAACAATTAGAAGTTTGTTGTTAACTAGGAAATTTCATGATGTAGCAAAAAAGAATTGTACTAGAAGAGGAAGTAATTTTCATGAGTAGCTTTTACATCTGTGCATTGGAAGCAACAACATTTTACATTTATATCCCTTCAGAAGGAAAATTTGCTGTCTAGAATGCATAAGACATTAGAGTACGACGTGTTCTAAGGACGATAGATGGCGGGGTGCAAAAAACTCCGAATAGTAACGCATATTTTGCGAAAAAATAATAGAATTGATATACAAAGCATGAGAGAAAGATGATCAATAAGTGTCTGATATTTCAGGCTGTCTCAGAATTTTATTTGAAGAGAAGGGAAATATAATTACACATACAGTAAGACCCTGCTTAACGCTGTTCCACTTAGCGCTGTTTCGGTTTGACGCTCTTTAATTTGAATTATGGGATTCCCCGAAATAGCACGCAGCGTTAGGCTTCCCAATATCCGAAGCAGTTTATCTGTGTTTCTTTTTTCCGGTGGTATTATACGAAAGTATTTTTATCGTTTCAAACATTTGTTGACGTTATTGTAAGTATAAATTTATACAATATAGTGATTGCTATAGTGACAAATATTATGATTTTTAGTTTTTATCATGGGTGATAGTAAAAAACATGAAAATAAAGCATAAAAAGAGCATTTCACTAGAAACTAAAATTCAAGTGAATAGAAGATTAGATACTGGGGAACGTCAATCTCAAATTGGTGCTGCACATTCAATTTGGCAACTTCAACAATAAGAACCATTCTTAAAAATAAAGAAAAAATACTGTCATCGGTAACTGCAAATACGACAAGCTCTGCAACTAGAATTACCCGTTCTAGAAATAATACAACAGAGGATATGGAAAAACGACTTTTAAATGGATTGATGAAGAAACTGAACGCAAAATGCCATTAAGCCAATGTTTCTTCTTGATAAAATGGCAGAAAATTGGAAATACAGAAGAGACTGAATGATCTGAAATGTAAACATACTGACTTAAAATTTTATTTATTTTTATATGCATATTCGTTTATTATGTTTCTATATTTGTAAGAAATAAATTTTTGTTTTATTGTTATAAAAAGGTAATTAATAAATTTAATGATAAAATACCTGACCAATTTTCTACCTATCTTCCCCTAACCCCATTATTTACATGTTGATATAACCTCGTTTAACGCTTTTCATATTACGCTCTACTTTGATGGAACGTATACCCCGCGTTAAGCGGGGTCTTACTGTATAAGAAATTTTGAAATAAAACTTTAAAAGGTAAAAAATTACATTTTTCTTTTTCAGCGCTAATCCTATTCATGTTTTTGAGGAAGCAGAAAACATAAAATATCAAACATATTAATAAATGCAGTTTTTTTTCTTAAGTAATTAAAGGAAAGCAACTGACGCGCTTTTACAATGTTGATAATTCATAAATAAACAAATAAATATAGCACTTAAACTTATATAATACGAAAGCACATAAAGCAATATATAGTATATTATATTATCAAGCGTATATGAGGTATTATACATATATAAGAACGTTTTTTGTATGTACACCTAATAGTAGGCTTTGCTGATTTTCGTCGCTTATACGCATATACATAATCCTCTTGAGCGCAACGTCTTAAAAAATGCATTTTTGTTTGCTTTACTATACATTTTCTACATCAATGTTTATTTTTATTTATGGAATCGGAAAAAATTAGTGTATAGGTGTTTACTAAGTACAAACAGAGAAGCATGTGTTTAATAAATGTTATATCAGATAAACCTACACTTTATTAAAGTAAAGTAAATATATATCTGCAATCGTAACACTTCATTTCTTTGTGAATATTAGAAAAATAATGAACAAGTCAACAGACAATAAGATAGACAAATATTGATGAAAAAATACTGATAATTTTTCTTTAATTTCCCAGGTCCCGCACAAAGCAAAGTTTTTATATCGATTTTTTTTCCAGTATTTTCTTTTTAAAGCAAAAGACGTTGCAAAATAAAGGATTTCTATTAGAATTGATTTCCCCGGTTGCAGCTATTTTACACTGAAGGCTTTGATATTTTTAAAGACAATTTTCAGAGTTTATACTATGACTCAAAACGAAATCTAAACAGAGTTTCTATGTATGCCTTCACTTAAAAAAAAAAAAAAACATTTTTACGTTATTTTTTTTGCATACGCTTAAAAATATATTTTGAACATTTTGCATGAAACACCTAGAATGATTCGTTGGTGATTATTTTATCCACTGGAGGTACACGAGAAACCCAAATTTAGTAATAATTTAGTATACCATAAAAATAATTGTTAGAATGTATAACAATGATCTAGTTAGGAGTTTGAGGAAAGAATAAAAATGTGTTCCTTCATAAGTTTGAAAAAAGGAAGATTGCTTCCCAAAGAGGCGCGCCAGCCATATTTCCTAGATAAGGCAATCCCCCTTGGAAGTGAAAAGATCTCTCTCATACCTCTAAGTCATAAATCCTGCATGCACTTTAAGATTGCGGTACCCAGTGGATTGAAGCATCCGAGTTACAGCTTGAAAAGACGAAATATGTGTTTGATGTCATAATTTGCGTTGAAGAAAACTGTATTAAGTAATAATTTGCTTTGGTTAATACAAATTTTGCTTTATTTCACAAAACTTTATTTGTAGTGATATAATATTCTACTATTACTTTTACATTTACAGGCGTAAGTATAGTCACCCATCCGGTATAGTGGTTAGCGACGCTGACAGCTGCATTGTAGACCCTGGATTGAAATCCCGGAGAAGACATGGATGTTTGTAAATATATAGTGACTTCATGGCATGGGGGTACTCTAAACAGACGTCGAGCTTTAAGTCCTCTCGTGAGGTTGGTGGCAGGATGGTGGCAGTCCTCCAGGATGTTCTCCCTCAAAATTGGGGTGGAGCGAAGCTAAATCGTAGTATCACCTGTATGGTGCTCAAGGCTAGGGCCAACAACAGGCGAACATCTAGCTCCTTGCCATGATGAATTTCGTGGGCCTCGATCTAAATACGTCAGCCAGTTGGCATTAGCAACAACAAGAGTAGGTATGTATATAGTTGTCAGAAATATTTTCTTAAGAAAATAGTGGTGTTTGATAAAATTTCATTCAACTGATTTAAGATTTTATCAAATTAAATATGCAGCAGAACAGTTATATGACATTTGAAAAATTTCTTGCATAATAATAGATGGAAACGTGTAAGAGGGCAAAATTATACATTCTATTTTCGTGTACCTTAAAATGCTTGAAATGTTTATTTGATTTTGATTCAACGTTTCACTTAGAAGTTACATCAGGACTACTCACGTCGCAGTTTTTAGCCTCTCTCAATTAACAAATGATATCACAAGACTTGGAACCTCTTTCTTTAAACTTCCACACCAGGGAAACATGAGGGCTTCGAGTCTTGACATATTTAGCCTGCATCATCTCATCTGCAAGTTGGATCACTGGCATCATTAGTTGAAGCTGCTACTTTGAGATGTTGAAGTCATAAATGTAATGAATAAGTTTAATTCAATACCTATATTTCACCAGAAAAGTTCTTTTGCAAAATAATGGCTTGCACTTTATAAGCACATATGCATATGTAGGATACATAATTGAGTGTTTATTTACTAGAACATGATATCTAAAATCATTACAATTACGAATGCATCACTTTATAACAACCAGAAATAAGTAGAGAAAGATACTTCGTAATGAAAAAATTAAGAATTATACGAATGATGATTATTCAAACGCGTTTTTACGCTCTAGTTTTGTAGAATAATCACTCAGAATCTTGATCTTGTAAAGACTAATTTTTCATTAATGATTAACCCAATTTCGATATTAATAAATACATTTAAAAATACAAAATAACTCAGTGGAATATGTCATTACATTTCAATGGAATTTGTGAATTACGTAAAAACTCATGATAGTAGAAGGGTCAAAATCTTTAAGTCCAGTCAATAAAAGGACAGTTAATTAACTTAGAATGAATTAAATTTACAATAAGAATCATCACTGAAACTAAGAATGGGGCTTAGAATATTCAATGTCATTTAAAAAAAATATTGCAATTTTTTTCTCAGTATTAAGTTCATAATAGTCAATAATGTCTGCATCTACAAATCTTGCACAAACCAATATAAAAAATTTCCAAAGATTTGCATAAGAAAATGTAAATCACTTTTGTTCATTAAAAAAATATCAATTTTTCTGAAAAATATTTACAATAATATAATGATATTTAAAAAAAATAATATTTTCTTTTTATCTTCTATATTTAAGTAAATGAAAGGATAAATAAACTGAAATGAGATGGAAGAATATCTGAAGTAGGTATCAGATGGATTAAAGCAAATAGTTTAAAGTATTGTGCTCTCAGCTATAGTAAAAAAGTTTAACGTATTTAAAAATAACTTTAGGAAACAGCCACAATGTTTGTAGATAGTTAACAGTAACATAATTATGTCTTTAAAAAGATAAACTGTTAT
>BMAV01020765.1:238606-260829 GCA_019973955.1 Trichonephila inaurata madagascariensis
ACACGATTAAATTCTGTGAAAGATACTAAACTAATTGCACTTTTAACTCAATTTCTGCTGTTGCTGGAAGATATACGTATTCACTCAGTCTTCATATTATGCTCCTGTTGTGCTATAACGACGTCCATCGTAAATTTGGCGCTCTCGAGCTACAATTCAGCAACGTAATTAAAGGAACTGGATCATAAATTTTGCTGTCAGAGTCGTAAAGTTATTGGATTAATAAATCCTCGAGATTCTTTCTTCTGGAGGACTTCAGAGAACCCACTATCAGAAAACGAGGCCTTTCTTAAAAGTGAATCTTTTTTCTTTTTATTTCCTTTGCTTTTAAGTGACTATTTCAATGTCGAAGTAAAATGAAATGTCGGTTATGCATCAATTATAATTATATAGTTTTATCAAGGAATATTCAGCAGATTTGTACTTCGTCTCATTAATAATACTTTAGCAAATTATTTTTTTTAAAATAAGTATTTTATATAGGATCAAGGAACTAAGTCTTTGAGCTATCAAATAACTTGATATATTATTATTATTATTATTAGTTGTAAATGAATCAAATGATTTTTGTTTCTAAAATAAAAAATAAAGACGCATCATCGATTCAAAACGATTGGGATAAGTATGCAAAACTATAATGAAACTACAAAAACAGTTTTTGGACAAGAGAAACAAGTTAAGCATAATGTGTGTGCGTCGTTCTTAAAACATTTGATTACTTTAATAACTAATTTATTACTCATAAAACTGTTTGTGAATTTACCCCTCATATTTAAAAATAAAAAAAAATGTTACGTAATTTTTGGTTGTTTTCACTGTCCATGTATTAAGCATACTACAATTAGAAATCATAAAAAAAAAAAAAAATACGTGTCAGTTTTAAGTCAATTTATTTATACATTTAAAAGGTTATATAACAATACACACTGATTAATATATTGCATTGCTCAATTTTAATTGCTTACATCTAAGAGGATTTTCATTTTGTTTTGTAGGTTTTAATTGTGTAAACTCGAATTTGTCACAATGCAATTATGCTATTAAATTACGTGAACTGTGCCTTCTAATTTTGAATATAATTAAGTGGGCGTTTCTCAAACTGAGGGGCGCGCCCCCTAGGGTGGCGGCAGTTCATTGAAAAGTCAAAAACAAAATATTATTTTTAAAAAGTATTAATTTATTGAAAATATACGAGGGTTGGAACATAAGTCATGTCAACTATTTTTTTTTCTTGTAGATATGTGAACGGATCACAAACGTACATGTATCGTGTGGAAGTTCTGTAGGCATAGTGTGTATGTAGAACATCAGATGGCTCTGTTATAGTTGGTAGTAGATCAGCTAGGGCTGTGAAATCAGTCATTTCGTGAATATCGTGCGAGATGGAAGTAACCCGTGTTGAGCAGCGCGTTGAAATCAAAATAGCCATTCTCTGAGGGAGAAATGCGATGGAATGTCACAGTGAATTAGTGGAAGCTCTTGGGAATAATGCCCTACCATACCGTACAGTAGCACGGTGGATAGGGAAGTTTCAGCAAGGACGTGTGTCAACCAATGATGAGCAACGTTTGGGACTACCGGTCAGAGTACAAACCGACTTGGCTTGTGCCATCATCGAGCAGCTCATGGATCACATTAAGGGTCTATAGTCCCAGGTTTGTCCTGTCACCTGTATGTGTACTGTGTTGTTATTCTTTTTGCACTGTAAAAGGCCATATTGTCCTGTATATATATACTATCGTAATAAATTAGTGTGTTACGATATTTCAGTGTTATTCATTGTCCACACATGTAGTTAACACCTTGAATTTTCGTCTGTATATGTCACATTTTCCAACCGGACTAGTATCTTAAAAAAAAACAAAAAAAAAAAAAAAAAGTTGCCGTGACTGTTGCTCCAACCCTCATATATATAAACAAACAAAATACATTTTCACATAATAAAACACACACACACACATATTTACACTGATATAATACACATATAAATGCATCACACACACACAGTGTATTTAATAATTAATTTAACAATACTAAGTTAAGAATGACTTAAGTAATTAAAAGTGACCCCATGGACTTGTGACAAATCTAAAATTATACACAAAAATTAACACTTATCTTAATAATTTGTACGGCTTATAGCTAATCCCTTAACTGCCGATTAAAAGTTAGGCGACTGGCCACCGTTTTCCACGTTGGTGCTCGTATGAGATGATTGGGGAGGGGGAGAAAAGGGATAAATAAACAAATTCTTTGAAATAAGTAAATACTTCGCAAACACTGTCAAGGTCATTTTATTGCATTCTGAAGCCTTCGGAATAATTTATGAATAGCAGTGCACAGAAAGGTTTGTACTTCATAAAGATGTATATGTACGTCCGGGGCAATTTAAGCTGACCGAGACGCGTTTATATACACCGGTGGCACGGTTAAAGTCGTATTGTAGCTTTAGCGTAAAAGTATAGTATTATTGAATTCAATACACTGCTGTTATTATTATTATATGGAGGGAGATGCGATGAAAATATTATGATTGAATATTGGGTCGCAAATATTGAAACTTTGAGAAACACTGAATTAAGTGATTGAATGCAGTTGGAAATAGATATTATTGTTTGTACACAACACCATTCCTAAACGAGGAATAGTAAGTTGTAACTTGTGCGATATCGCGTGAGATATTTTCCTTTAGAAGCTAATTTTAGGGACTTTGTGATGTTATTGTGCATGTTTTATATAAATGCCATCTTCTTACAGAAGTACCTTAATACGTATCGTTAAGTGACATTAATTATATGCAGCAAATTTAAAAAATAAATGAATAATTAATATTAGCAAAAGGTTTATACAGAATTCAGTTAGAAGAAGGTAATATCGGTCAAATATACTCAAAGTGGTTATACTGAAGAATCATATACGAATAAGTTCGCATGCATCTTTTTGTATATCAGAGTGAAATAGCATTTATTTTTTATAATTTATGGTATCTGACTACTTGCGACAATTTTTTTGTAAAAAAATACAGATATGGAACTTTTTGTGGTTTTTAGATTTATTTGGTACATTTTAAGAAAAAAAAAGCTAGAATTAAGAAGAGAATAGAATTATTACTAAAATGGAAAAAATGGTTAAAATTACAAAAAAAATTACATAAACGTGGCCCACTCTGTACAAAAATTTAATGAAATAATTCTCAATTTTGATGCTTTACTTCGGTGATAATTTTTGAAATGACCTGGAGGATAAGATATATTTTTATTTTTACAAAAACTAGGTCACTTTATCTGAGTTATTATATGAAATTTCTTTAAAAAAACAGTGATTATATTCACATACAGGACTGTAAATAGTTTTTAATAGAATAGTGATTGATAAACCTCAAAGTTAAGATATTTCTACTATTACACATACTATTATATATTACGCAACAAATTTCAATTAATTATTCTTAAAACATTATCAGCAATCACTGTCCTCGTTTGAATTTCTGAAAAAAAACACGCATTTCAAATACAACGTATCTTATAGTGTTACAACTTGTTTAAAGTTATGGCATCATCTTTTACTAAAACACTTGTTATTTTTGTCCTAGTGAATGGAAAAAAAAAAAAACTTGGTATTTTTAAAAAGATCTAATAAGATGGTCTATAGAACAAAATCATAAAAAAAAAAATCTTCGATTTTTGAAAAAAATACACGATTTTAGGGTAGTTGGATAACTTAAACGTATTGAAATATCTTTTACTATAAATTAAGTTATCCAAATTATTCATGAGATTAATAAAATTGAGATTAGATAAACGTGTTTGTGATTTGATATAGTTTCGACATCTGCAACTTAAAAATCTTCAAAGAAGATACGATAAGCACAGAAGCATCAGAATTATTGGGTTATCAAAGTAATCTCATTGCCGAAGAATGCAAATTCGTTTTGGAACATTTCTGTGTATACCGCGTTTTTCAAATTTATTTTTAAATACCGCATTGTTAAAATCTGCTATAAGATGTTATGTGTTCTTTTAAATACTAGGCTTATTTTCAATTTTTGCACTTCCTGGAAGTCTAAAATTAGTTATTTGTTTGTATACATTTGTTTTAATTCTCGCGCGTTTTCACTTATCTCATTCATTTTTTTATTTTCGAGCTGTGAAATACTATTAATCATAAGAATACGAGTTGAACTTGTAATATTAAAGATGATTTTTTTCGTTGACTATCACAAAACTAATTCAAATTACGTTACATTGAAATCTAGGTGATATTTTAAAATGTAATAAAAATGTATCATTAAGAGGGACCTAGATATTAAAACTTATTATTTTGAGACTAACATAAATATATATTTTTTAATTTCTTCACCTGCAGATTTTGTTTAATACATTCAAAATAATTTAAAACTCAGTTAAAAGCAGTAAGGTTACATTTCAATTTCTGACGATGTATCTGTGATGGGCCACTTTGTTCTAAAATTTTTTGATAACCTTTTTTAATGTAAATGTAGTAGTGATTTACGCGTGTATTCAGATACAAAATTCATTAAGTGCTTGGAGGTTTAGTTAATTGATTTCATTTAACTTTGGTACTTATTGCAATTCTCAACATTACTTTTCACAACATAGCAATTATTTAGAACAGTATTTTAATTGTACATTAAATGTTCTGAAATATTTAACAGAAAGAGCATTAGGAAAAAAATATATAATCAGAACATTTAAATGCTTCTTAAATTTTGTCGAATTTAAATTTTCAAAATTTTTAAAAACGACAAAAAAAAATAATAGTAATAAATAAATTAAAGTTTTTTTTTTCGCAAAAATTATTTGCGAGAAAATATTTATAATCATAAAATATAAAAATATAGGGGAAAAATAGTAGATGGCATTATAATTTGCTTTTTTTTTTTTGTCAAAATCGTTTCCGGAGGAAATATGTGAAGTCTGTGTTCGCGAGTTTGGCTAATTGGTTTCTTTAAAAAAAAGAGAGAGAGAGAGAGAGATTTTACGCATTATTATGACATATGAAATATTTTGCAATTAATTATTTTATTAAATCTAAAGTAGATTTATAGAAAGAAGTAGAATAGAAGATTTCTTATTTTTATCCGAGAAACTTTCAAAACTTTTATTATAAGAAGAATGTTATTGATTATTTAACAAACTCCCAACTCTATATTTGTAATATATGTTACAAAGAACTCCGTTGGTTATAATGTAGAAGAAACAGAAAAAACATTATTAAGTTAAACGCGGCAAATGCATTAATTTGTGAGATAAATTATTTTTGGCGATAACATTTGCACACTACGTTAATTTCATATTCCCGAATACTTCTTATAGTGAATATGAAGGGAAATGAGTTCTTTCTTAAATCTATAATTTTATTTATTTTTATTTTTCAATCCTGAGTCAAAAATCTCGCAAAGTGAAATAAACATGCAGATATAGGTTGGGGCATGGGAAATTCTTGGACAGTCAGAAGCGGAGATGGCTCAATGGTTACAAGTGGCCCGAAAGTTGCCATCCGATTATGAAATTAATTTCAAATAGATGGTACTGTCACCAGGAGGGTTTTCCAAGGTCACCACAGAGCATCGACATCTGCACAGAATCGCTACTTAACATTAAGCCCACAACGACGTATTCTGACAACGGTTCCTCAGCTTTCCCGTGGCCTTGCAGCTGTGTCTGGAAGAATTTCCAGGAAAATAGTCTATAGGTGTCTTGCAGAGATTGGCCTTTAAGCCTTACGTCCAGTTTGATGTATTCCATTGACTGCATCTAGCAGGAAAGACAGGAGCTGAAAACATTAGTCGTGGACATCACAAGAACACACACACAAGGGCTTGTTTTTTTTCAGCGATGAGTAGAAATATACCCGAAAAACTGAATCTCATCGAGATTTCACCTTGAGAGGAAATGTGTAGAGCTTGCTTTCATCCCTCCTACGTAACAAAAATCACCAGATTTGATGGCAAATGAATAATTGTGTGTGATGGCATAACGTTGGGCAGTCGCACACCACTGTACGTTTTTGATGCGAGTGTTATCAGCTCCAACGCTATAAGGATGAGATCCTACAAGCCTATGTGAGGTTTTCTGGATACTTTGGACCCTGACTACATATTTATGGACAATAATGTGCGGCCACACATAACTCACATTGTTGAAGAATTTCATGAAGGAGCGGATATTCACCGTATAGATTGAAGCTCGAGGTTCCCCATCACAATTCTATTGAATTTGCTTAGAATGGTCTAAGAAGCGTAGCTCTCTCTACCCAGATCCCCCAGGAATCAAAAATCCCGCTTTTAGAAAAATGGGCTTTGTTGCTACCAGTGATTATTGACATCCTCATGAATAGTATGGCTTCTCATTTTGAGCCTTGTTAAGTAGTTCACAGTAGTCACACTCCATATTAGACAGACTTACTCCGTTGTAAATGTATATCTCCCGTTCGTGATTTCACATTTTTATATGCCCCTCTTTGCCCCTCACAATTATAAAATCTTTTTTTCTATTGTTATATTACTATATTTTATCTGACTATGTACCATTTCTATGTGTCATGTTTCGTGGAAACATGTTAGTTCTTCTGTTTTCATCAGTGTTCACAGATTTTATGTTTGTAACCTTAATTCTTTGAACATGAATATAGTTTAAAGCCAAATATTTCCCATTTTACAAAAGTTTGTTTTCGCCATTAAAAATGGCTTTTAACTTAGCTTATAGATAAAGACATGCCGTAAATACAGCAGAAAAAGTAGATACAATTTACTCAAAAACAGCTTATATCGTCATCATTGTCCTTATATTTTTTAAGCATATACTGTACTAGCTGGTATACCCGTTCTTCGCACGGGTGAACTGAAAAATTAAACAACACATATTGAAGGATAAAGAAGTTTTTAATGAGTTAATTTTACGTGAATTGCAAATTAAACAAAAAAAAGCCTTTTACATATCTCAGCTGAACAAAAAAAAAGAAAGAAAAAAAAAACACATTTGTTAAATTTTAAGTACGTAGATCTAATAGCAGATAAAAAAGATTTTTTTTTTTTATTTATAACTCCCCGTAACACTCTTGAGGGTCGATTTTTGAAAATATCTCCCAAAGCTGATCTCTGCTCAGCAAAAGTAACACATTGTTAAAAGTTTTGAGTAATGAACACTTAAAATAGTGCAAATAATTTATATCTGAAAGTGTAATACATTAATATTACTTTATGTTGTATTTATTTTATATTAAAATTGTAATATTCGCAAGCAACGCCGTTTCTTAAATTATAATGGCGATTCAATGAAAAACATAGCGAAATGTTAACGATAGAGTCAAGTTGGCAAATGTCTAGCTATTTTCATAGTTCGAGCTTTATTAGAGCTTTGTAAGACCCACCGTGTAGAGGCACGATGCATGTTAATACTTTATGTACCGCATAATGATTTACCTCAGTTTTTTCATACAATATTTTTTTTTGGATCACTACATTGAAAATTAAGGGATATACATAAACAAAATACTCCACTTTGGGAAATTTAATCCGTTAGAGCTAATAAATTAATTAAAGATATTCCATTGTAAAATTAATTATATATACCGTTCACTTAAAATAAATAGTCAAATCGTTTTCTAAGGTCTTCATTAACATACAAAAACATAAGACACTTAAATTTTGACAAAAACTATTTTTTTGGGACAAAAATAATAATTTTTGCAATGCTCTGAAAACGCCGTCATCTGAAAACGCAATATCTGCTACAAAACTATTCACCTTCCCCGATAAAATACTCATCATAGAACCCGTGCTGCCATATATTTTGAAAGAGTGGATTTCAAAGAATATTCCTGCTATTGGTAGGATATTCCTTCTAAATTAGTGTGGTGTGGGGTAGTTAGGAGAAGGGGGTTCCAGCTCACGTGTCGTCCACGTCACTTGACCATTGTTCAAAATTGCGTGGTCCATTGCCAAAAGTCCTCATGTAGCTGAACAGTGCGACGTTAATATTCACTCACTCCCAAAAATACAGTACAATATTTGCCTATTCAATTAAAGTTATAGCGTTATAATATTAACTACTAACCACAAACAAATTTTCAAAATTTGTCAAAATGATGTAGTGTGAAAGAGAAAGTTTATTTACTTTAAGTTCCTGAACCAATAAAAGCATTTATTTTTGAAAAAAGATCAATTTCTTACTACCAAATGTGCATAATAAAATCATTAAAAAACCCCATTCACACAAATAAAGAAAGATTTATAACAACCCCTCCCTTCAAAACCTAGTTTTATTCTGAAATAAAAAAAATAGAGATTATGCTGATCACAGGAATTAATTAGAAGCGAGCGCCTTGCGTAGCCAAAAAAAAAGTGTTTCTTCACAAATAAAATATAGATATATACTGTCTTGGTCTTTTTCAGAGCACGCCAGAAATGCTTGTAGATGGCTGAATTTTTCCTACTTACTTGACAAATATCGTTATATTTTGGACACTTCATACAATATCTTTATAAATTATAGCCTATGCTATAAATTATAACCTATGTGTTATTTTGATGTATAAGCTATATTACTGTAAAATTTCATTAAAATCCATTCAGTTGTTTTTGCGTGAAAGACGGACAAACATCCTCACAAACTTTCGCATTTATTAATATATATCTAGATTTGTTAGGGCTAATTTTGTTATAAACACTCAACAACGTATAATACACAGCAATAAATTTACTTTACTAACTGAAATCAGAGAAGAATTTTAGAAGATATTATCTTTCCACATTTTGAGGATAAGCTATTTAAATTCATATAAATAGATACAATGCACTTACTCTTTTTACTAATCCTCTAAATATAATTTAAAATTTTAATGCGAAAAGCACACAAATTTTTTGAAAAAAATAATAAATTGTAGTTTAGAGAAAAAAACAAAACAAAATTGTCTTAATACTTTATTGTTTTTATATTTTTTTTAAAAAAAAATCGTTGAGGAGAAATGGCTTACTTCCAGTTATTGTCACTTACATTTCAAAATCTGTAAATAGCATTTCGAATGAAACTCGTGATTTTAATGTGTAATATGCATCATATTTATTAAAGTGGACACCTTATTGAATACTAAATATTTCTAGATGGAAACAATATTTTGGACGAATATATAATAAAGATGCATATAAATATTTTGATGGGACTCTTAAAATAAATAAACTCATGAAAAGAAGTATATTTTATTGTGTGTATTCCGTATAAATAAATTATAGAAAAGTTTTCAAAGCAACATATCGGGAGTGCAAGAGCTAAACAATCTGCATTGTGCCTCGTTTCTCAATATTTGTAAAAGAAATATTTCTTAAGTTATATCAAAATATAAATATTTACTTTATATTTCTAAAATTGTCAATAAAGAACTCAATATCCGTAAGGAGTTTTCCTTAGCATAGACTTATTAAAGTTTTCCTAAGTTTGTTCATATGATTTCAAGTAACTTTTTTATAAATAAGAATTCTTACTGAAAACTTGAAGCAGATCAGAAACACAGAAAAACGAAACACTGTGTGTGTTTAGGTAAAATATATTCTCAGGTTCAAATAAAAATGTTACTTTGTGTTTTAAATTGTGAACATACTGAGTACCACTAGACTGTTTTCCCTTTCTTTTCTTTTTTTTTTAAACGATGAGAGGAAAATTTTGAAAACAATTTCTTGATGAGTTATCGAAAATTGAATATTGAATAAACATGATCCATGTGTGGGGGTTTGTTCTTACTTTTAGTTACTTAATTTTGGAAAACGCATGTATAAGGGTCTTTTAAATGAAACATTTTGGCAGATATCTAAAAAGAATTTCAGGTAGATTATATGGAAAGGAATATATTACAACTGAATGACTGGTTATTTATTAATGGTGCAATGCATAGCAGTGCATTTTCTATTGGCCGTGTGCCTTGTAATTTTATATGTGGTCAAGTGGTGAAGATAATATCTAGCCTGGCTCCTCAGTTTCCTAACACCCACACCATGTAAACGGTAGTACTTGGCAGATTTGTCATGCATCAGCCCCTGTATACGGAGGGCCTTTAGTGACGACTCGGTCGGAAAAAAATACTGGGCATTAGCCATGCTCTCGGCTATGATACTTGGATACCACGAACCAAACACTTCGGCAATAGCGAAGAACTGTGAAGAAGCTTTAAGAGAGCCTACAGGCAATCAACTTTACATGTTCAGTATAACTTACAGACCGTCCAGTTCTTCTGAAGCTCAAGGGTTGCTGATGTTGATGCAAAAAATCTTACTAACCACTTTACAGAAACTTTGAAGGGGCATTAACCCTTTAACTGCCGTGGACGTATCTATACGTCTTTCCAAAATGAGATCATTTGCTTGTGCTGCTATCAGTAAAATTATTCTGAAATTTTTGGTTTGCAATAAAATGCTCTTGATAGTGTTTCAGAAGGATTTACGTAATAATTAGCTTATTTAAGCCACTCCAACACACCACATACGCACGCCTATGCGAAAAACGGGGGCACTGGGTAGTGACTTGAGTACTTTTTAATCAGCAGTTAAGGGGTTAAAAGCGTGTATTTACGTCGGGACAGCGTGAGGTTGCACTTTGACAATGTACCTTAAAATATGTGTTTCTTCCACTGGCATGTATTGGATGATTGAGTGTTCATTAAAAATGCAATATAAAACAATCCGCACGCTATTGGCGACGAAACTATTTATTTATAATCATAGTCAAGTGATGTAAGTGAAGCCTGAGATGACCCTCTTTTTCCGAGCTTCCTCACCTCCTTAAACCTCGACAGATTTAACACGCGTTAGTCGATCTACACATTGGGTTTTCAGTGGCCTTAAGGCTCGAACTCATGGCACGCCGGCCACGAGTCCGTGCCCATAACTGTTGGTTTAACGCGGTTTCTGCGGTGGGTGCTGGATAAATCATTCTTGCAGCTAAATCTATTATCTGGCAACTTTCATACGCCTGATCACTGAAAAAGCGCTTTTAGATCCACAATCAAATGTAATGAAATGGTTTGCTATGTTGTTGAAAGGGGCAACATCAAACTTCGATACAGACACAGAGAGACATGCTCCACACAGGAACAATTGCCTGAACAATGGAAGTGGTTATCCGTAAGTACTTTCAAATCTTCATTATTAATGCTTTATCATTGCTGTATTGTTCACTTCACGATAAAATAGCTATAATATTTCAGGCATTCATCAATGTTTCACTCTTACGATATTCAGAAAGCATAAGGACTGGACAATAAGTTGTTATAATGCTTACATTTGCTAAAATATTTAATGTTGATACATGAATATCCAAAATGTTGAATTTGCTACAACAAAGCTTAAAACAAGCAGCAGTCTAAACATAGTATGCCTTTACTGCAACAACATAATAGTGAACATTTTACGGCTGTATAAAAAATAAAAATAAAAAATTGTACTGACTCGAATACATTAATTTAAGTCTGTATCTAAGTTTTACGACATCATAATGAAAATTAATTTTTTTAATACTGATTGTTAAGCAGCCTAAAAATAAATATATATTTAGAAATATTATTTTCCTAAATTTCTTACTTTCGAAGGTAATCTTATCTTATTATCAGATGTTCAGAGATTTAACATTTTGGAGCACAAATTTCAGTTATTTTATTTAACTTTTCCATAACTGGTCACTCAAATATTGATTTTAATACTTTATTCACTGTTTTCAATACCTTATTTGAACATTTTACTTCAGCAATATTTCTTCGAAGATGTCACGTTTCAAATGAAATTTTAATGGTATATCTCCGCAAAAATTTGTTAAAAATACAGTAAAACAATATAGTAAAGTAATATTATAAATAGATCGTTAATCTCATTACATAAACATAATTAAATCTTGTTCGCATCTTTTCCATTAATAACAAAGTTTTACGATTTCTGCATTCCTTGACATATGAATGGAGAACTGTATATATTTACACAAATGATACGTTTCTCAAAAGCATTTAATTGAAGTTAAACTTTTCTCTACGCCCTCAAAATTACCGAGTGCAGAATTTTGCAATTCTAAAATTAAACGAAGCTTTTCCTCTTTCCCCATCATCCATAGATTTATTTGCAATTGCTGTGCAACGTCTTCCGTTTCCCATTCATAGCTTCCAATAATTTCGGATTACGCGTGTACATCGATGGCCCTGCCTCTGCGCCGAAAATTAAAACAACGCAATAAATCTCCTGTGTCCATTACTTGAAAATTATATTCCCCAATGTATGACAATTTTGCACAGAATGCTTTGTGGTGCTTATTTAGAATTCGGATGAATAATAGCGAAATCATTATTTTGGAATCCTTTATTAATATCGAGCAAAATGGTAAGCAATAATTTTTCCACCATTTATGGTCATATCGTAATTCTGGAGATTAAGTTGGATTTCGGTTTTTCGTTGTTATCAAAGTTCCATTACTAAAATATATTAATTTTTTTAAAGCGATTATATGATATAAGGATATATAAGTTTTTAAAAAGTTGGATCTCTTAGAGAGTTATCTCTTAAGAGATTAATAATTTTGATTTATTTGTAAATTAAGGTCAACTTGCAGCAAATGACGTTGCTTTCCTATATTTGGATTTAAGTAGTTTAAGGTATCCGACTGGGTTCAGAGACAGTTTTCTAAAATATAATTTAAATAATCATTTAGTTGTCATTTTTTTTAATTAAGTATGTTGCAAAATTATGAAAGTACAGCAAGAAGAATTTTTTGAAAGTTTATTTTTTAAACTATTGAGAAATTTCTACCAAAATATTACACAAAATAAATGCTCTTTTGCAAACAACTCTAAATAACTATATATCACAAATATAAATAAATTGTATGCAGGAATACAATTCTTTAACGTTTAACTATGCTTTATACTGAAAAAGCTCACATTCTACTGTAAAACTATGAAATACAGGTGTTCAAGATGAAAAAACCCAGAATTTTCTTAAAAAACATTTTTTTTTCATATAAAATTACATATAAAAATATAACTTAATTAAAAAATTACCGTTATCTTTTAGCAGAAAGAATTTATTATAATACAAAGAACAAACTCAAAAATTTTCAAAGGAATATTTCAATTACTTTATGAAATATCTCTCTTATCATTAACCATTATGTACAAAAATAAAATTTTCCAGAAAATACGAAATAAAGATTATATTTGCAATAAATCTTTTTTAAATATTTAGGAAGACATTCAAACTTTCCAGGTTTGTACATGGTTTCTTCTTGAACATCATACTTCAAAGATTTACATTTTTGAAGAGGCTTTCTTTTTTTACGAAAGAGTTTCTTATCTGGTTTAGAATGCCTCGTAGAATCAACAATTCTCGTTTTGTCGAGGTACCAAAAATATTCTTTCATTTCAGAACATAATTTTATTCCTAACTTTTAAAGTAGAGGTAATAGATGAACAATCCCAGAATTAAAAATTATTATTGCGATATAATTCTTTAAACGGAGTGTTTGTTGCTCTACAAAGTTGTCTTTCGAGATTATACTCCACATGATATTGTTAAGACTTTCATTGCAGTTCTGAGCTTTCCCGTGAACACCTTTTCTTTGGATATTTTGAACGTGAAGTTTCTTATAAGTCTTTTTAATAGAATTAATGACTAAATTTGGAAGATCCGTTGATATTTCTATCGACGATTCTCCAACAAATTCTGCTCTCTGAAAATCTCTTCTTTTTTGGCCTAATTGATCTAATTTTTGGCATGACAATTTTAATTTAATTAAAAATAACTATAACTCTATATAAAAGTACTAATAAAAAAGTTCTAAAGAGATTTAGTTTTGAACACAAATGATAAAAAATAGCAATTTGCTTAAAATTGTTTGTTTAAATCAAAACCAACATTGCACTCAGTTAAGTGTTGCCTATTTTAAAGCAAAATATATCTATTAAAAAATTTATAAACTGAAATAAAGTTTACTAAACATAAAAAGAATTCATTGAAATATTTTAAATGAATAAAAATCTCATTTTGCCGGTGAAAATCAACCTAAAACTCACACTTCCCTTTTCGATTTGGGCTTACTACCTAAAAAAAACAGCTATAACTTTTTTTCTAATTGACTTAGAATTAAAAGTACGATATTTTTAGAAAGCGTATTAAACACTCTACAAAAATGGGCTATAAAACAAATTTAGATTTTTTTATTATGAAAATGGTGATTTTAAACCAGTCGGATATCTTAAAAAAATAATAATCCATCCATAAAATATAATACTTCACACATAAAATAATGTATTTTAAATGGAATTAGTTTTCTTGTAGAATTGAGGTTCTTTTTAATTTGTAGACGAAAAAAAAAAGATTTTCAATTTAATTGTTATTAATGCATATTTATAGGGAATTGGTTAACCGTTTTTTGTAGTAGACGCACAAAAATATTTTCTGTAATTAATATACGTATTTATTAATAATTACAAGTACTATATCTATATAAAATATTGCGAATTTTCAGACAGCATATCAAACAAATTATTAAACACATCCCTTTCGGTACGTGTTTTAGATGTTTTCATGTAATGCACAAATTATTCAATTGATTTCTCTTTGATTTAGTATATCACTATTTATTGCAAAAATCGATTTACAAATATTAATTTTCTCTCTCTAACTATTAAATGTAACTATTCATGTTTCTTTCATGTCTACTTTATATCATATACTTATCGGCTTACATACTTAAAAAGCATTTTTTCAACCTTTATCTTGGAACGTAAACTATTTCAAATGTAGAAAAAGATGTTATGATTATTTAATTCCTGCTTCGAATATTTTTTCAAAATTTATTTTTTCATTCACTTTTGTTTTTTAATTTATTTTCTATGTTCTAAAATTTATTTTAACTATGTTTTATCAAAATTACGTGGACAAAAATGGCGTTCTATTCATGCCCAATCATGCACCACAGACAAACGCTGAAACTCTTTCAAAATAATTAAAGCAGCCCTTCCGTCATGTTTGTAAATACAAAATTTCTAGATTATTAAATCCGTCCTTCTCGACCGCCTGCGATGAGTCGCCCAATTCATTTACTTTCTCTGAGTGTCTTTTCCATTGATTCCCTTGACAGAATTCACGATTATGCGGAAGGTAGAATGGGCTATCAGGACTAGTATCAATAATTCATGTATTTTTCACAGTGAGTATGATACTGATACTATAAACATTCGTTGGCTTGAATGGAATGTTAAATTTTTGAATTAAATTCACAACTTATTCCCCAGTTCCGGTGTAGAAGTATCATTCTCTCTACAATGACGGATCTAGTCCCCTGGTTAACCGCAGGAGACATGCTGATGCAGTAGTTCAAGAGATGAGGTCGGTTTTCCGCTGTGTTGGAATTTAATCCAATGTTGAGATTTAAATTTTTGTGACGAGAATAATAAGCATTAGGCTGATGCAGTTTTATCACACACAATTGAACATCAAAATTCTGTAGTGTGGAATGTATGACTGACTTTGAGTTTCTCATAACAAGACATCGAATCACAGACATTATATACCTATGTATTTTTTATACACACATAAGCAACATTCATTTAATTACACTCTTCATAATAACAACGTGTCAGAAAATTCCGATTGTATATTTTACCATTCAAGTGTGAAATCCGTTATTTTATAGAATAACTAGGTATTTCATGAAATAACTAGACACAAGTCAGTTAAAGTATATAAAATTATTGAATTATATGATTTAACTAGGTATTCTACTGAATAACGATTACTTGATGGTTAAAGTATGAAATGCAGCACTCGAAAGCTCTTTGAACCGATTCTAGCTGCTTTAGCTGTTTTGTAATGACGTATGTGTGTTAGCGTTTTACACATTTTGGATTATTAACAAATATTTGTGCAACCTGTTTTCAAGCAATGACTTCTGCAGCATTGGAAGACTAAATTATAAATAATAAAGATTTAATGCAAGAGAGATTTGAATCTTTATTAAATAAGTGTGGGCCAAATGGAAATAGTGCTACACTTACTCGTGAAAAATTATTAACTTTGATAACACAAGTAAAAGGAGTTATAACACAACATAGAAAAAAGTATTACGTGACTATTGGTTACTTCAGAATTATATCCTTGAAATTCAAGGAGTAGAAATGTTAATTGTAATACATGCAAAACAAATTCATTTTTCCCTTTTCTTTTTAACTAATGTTAGCAAAAATAGAAATAATAAATTATATATAATTTCTCTTATTATATAACAATCAATCAACCGCTTTAGGGATAAAATGTATTTTGTGAGAATTTTTAGCTATTTATAATCAATTAATCTATAAAAATAAATTTGAAATTACTTATATTTCACTTTAAGGGTCTATCATTGGTTATTACATAGAATAACTAGGTAAATTATAACATTTTTCATCTATTATATACTTTAACTGACTTGTCTAGTTATTTCATGAAATACCTATAATTGGTCTATGAAATAACTAAACTATGCTTTTTAACGGTAACATATATGCTCCATTTTTGTTTCTTGAGTCTTTTCATATTCTACTCAATTGACATATTCTTTTTGTATTTATGATGGATTTATTAACTCATTCTTCATACTTTTCATTTATTGCTATGCAAAATGTCACAGCCGCTAACAAGAGGCAATTATCATTCATTTTAGCAAGATTTCGAAAAAGAAATAACAGATATTTAGTTCTACACGACTAACTATTCGGCACGCAAGTAGAATCGCAGGTCTTTTTGAATTAATTTATGTATAATTTTCAATAAAATTCTCAAGTGCTTTTTTTGTCTTATTTTATATGCTCAACCAAAATTCAGTAAGATATATGAAAATGACATAATTATGGAAAATGAGTTAGCATATTTTTATAGAAGTTTCGAAATTTGCAAATTGAAAAGAATAGGTTTTGCATTATTGTGTACACTTCTAATTCAATAAATGAAGATAGCATAAGACCAAATTTAACTAGTAAAAATCAAAAACTTTGGCATCATTTAAATTATTTTTGTTGTCTTCTAGCTCTCTATCCTCTCTTAGTTTATATATTTTAGTTGGAAATATTTAAATGTGCATATTTAAGAATGTTGAGAGACTTCAATAGCATAAAAATTCCGACATGTGCGCATTTATATCTGAAAAAAAAATTGGGGACAAGAATTTACTTAATGCAAGTTGCAATAATGTATTTATTAAGATGTTAACGAACAAAAACTTAGTAAAAGTGACTTGTTACAATTTTATAAGTTGAAGTGCATATGGCTACGTGAAATATCTGTATTTTTGATATTTGAATGACAGTATTCATATTAATATTTTAAGTAAAATTTAATTAGAAATTTTACTTAAATGTCAATAAAAATGAACTCGTTAGTGTAAATGATCTATTTAATGTAGTAAAATGATTCAATGAATAAAATCCACTATATTTCTGCAGTATTTTAAAATTCTGCAATCATATGAATCAATTTTGCTAATGTGACGAGTTAAGTGTTTAATTAGTTATTAATTTTTACTTTTAAAGTGGCGTAGTTGATTTGGCGCTGGAATTGTACGCCTAAGGTTGTGAGTTCAAACCCACCCAAGTCTATGGAGTTCCATGATGCAGAAAATTGACAGCGTCCATGTCGTATGATTATGCAGCATGTAAAAGATCTCTTGAATGCCTGCTTGGCTTGGGTACTCTCGGTAAAATTCTTAGAACACGTTCGCATCGTCAGAGCTCAGGGGCTCCTTCTGGGGAGAAAACTGGGCATCAACAATATTTGTGGCAATTGGTATCTTCTATATGGTGTCACACTAAAATGTGATACCAACTCCCAGGGAAGGTTCTAGCTGTACAATGGTAAAAATATCAATCCGAGGCTCATTGGAATTGAAAAACTTTTAAATACAATAAATTTGAAAAAAGTGGAGTTAAAAACATAGAAAAAAAAAACTTTTTTAGCTCAACTTTTTCGTATTAAAGTCTTATGTATCTACAAACTATAACTGAAATTTCTCAAGCATATCCTCCTCCGCTTCTTAATTTTCTAGGTTTTTATAATGCATTAAAATTCGTTTTTGTTACGAAACATTGCCAATAAGATTATAAATCTTGCACTTTAATTTAAACGCGTGGATACATTCTATTTAACTTCATAACATATAGCTTTTTTTTCATTTCACCATTATAAAATCCAATTTTCAACACTCTAAGACAAACTTTCAAGAAATAACATTGCAAATATATTTTACTACTTACATTTAAATTTTTCTTGGATAGTTCACACTGCCTACACAGGTATGCTACAATTTTGAGATAAATTAAAAATCAAAAAGTTTTATGTATTTTGCTTGAATTTATTTCTACGTTAAATTAATTAAAAAAAATTTTATTAAAGTATTTTAAAATAAATTTACTATGTTCTGAAAATAATAAGTTTTCCTGAAGAATTCGTTTATATTTTTTTCTTTAATATATGAACAAAATACACTTTCTTAACTTTTATACAGTTTATGGTATCGCCATCATTCTCAAATATCTGACTTAAACTTAAATTAGTTTTATGTTTACATCAAAAAGCTCTTTTAACTTGTTTCACTTTAAATTCAGCTGTGTGTTTGAAACTTTAATGAATTTTATTTCTTTTAAAAACCTTCATTTTTTTCAGACATGAACCGTTTGTTTAAAAAAGTTTTGCTCAAAAATAAAATTCAAATTTCCAATATTCAGTACTGAAAACATGCATAAAATCAACATCTCAATTTAAAATATTCGCTTACGTTTGTAATGGATTTTCTTGAAAGTTGACTTTTGTAATTTTCTTAAAAAAATATTAAAATGGCTATGGAAAGAGAATAAGCAGCTAATATGAAATAAATTTTTTTCTCTCTTCTTGTAAGCAATGTCCTTCGAAATGAAAAAAAAAAGTTGTGGAAAATTTGCTCAAGCAAAAAGTACACCAAGTGAACTTTTTTCGTAATTATTATGACTATTATTTTATTAATCATATAATTAAAAATACTTAGATGTGTGTCAGACATCACGTTTCGGTACTTCAGAGAATACTCAATGTTAAACAAACCTGTTACTGGAAAGTAAGCCATACAGACCATATGTTTTTTTTTAATTATATTAGTCTTTCATAGTTCTGTGGACGCCTTAAGCAAATCTGTTATTGAAAAAAAAAAAGATTTTGACGGGAATAATATTAATTTATAACATGAAATTATTAAACTATTTAACACTTGGTGTTAGAATAAGGAAGAAAATCATATTTGTAAGGTGTATTCTTTAAAAATTTATTATATAAGGTATCTAAAATATATTTTTAGACTTAAAAAAATAAATAAAAATAAAAACGGTGACATACATTTACGGGAACTCTTATATACTTACCCAATGAAAGAAAAGTACGAAGGCCTGATTTTGATTTTGGCACTACGCTATTTATTTTCAGAATTCTTTTCATGCAATTTATGCATTATAGATCTTGAATGCAGATATCGATTATTGATAGTACATAATTTACACTGTAACTTTTGTTTATTTTTATTTTTTAAAAGTGTAAGGTTACATTTTAGAAACTATGAATATGCAAGTGAAACTAATTAATTAATTTTATAATGTCATAAATTATTTCCATTTGAGCGATTTAAACTAAAATTAATTTTAAGTACTTACGATTAAAAAAAGTAGTACATTAATAAAATTTTAAAGAAGTCATATTTTTTGTATCATAGGAATTTTCGACACATCTGATATACAGGGTGTCCGGGCTGTAAAGTATCCAAAGGTAATGGCTTTTTTTACGGAACTACCCATTAGAATGTAATAAAGTGTTCATCCATGGATTGGAATACTCTCCGAAATTTTATGGGTCTAGTCCGATCGGCCGCACGTTCACGTATTATTCGGCAATCACAGACAATAAACTTTTTACACTGACTTTATTTGTGAAGATGTGAACGCCACAGTAAATGATGCAGTGCGTATTTTCATTAACTGTATTTAAATCAATCACCCGTGTACAGCGCCATGTTCGAACGAAATGGAATGGTGACCCTCCGACATTCATATTTATCCCCCAACTGGAAAAAAAATTAAAGGAGACGGGAACTTTGGCATCTTAAACTGGCAAGTATCCTTAAGTTTTCGTGATAGAAGGCACTGATGATCATGTGCGTGATTCATTTTGAAGGAGTCACGATAAGTCTATAAGGCAAGCCTGTAACTACGTACATTCCATTCTGTTGAAACACGTCACTGTACACGCGTGACTGATTTAAATTCGTTAACCAAAGTATGTACTGGATCTTTTACTATGGCGTCCAAACATCTTTACGAATGGAGACAGTGCAAAAAGTTTATCTTCTGTGATTGCCGAATAATGTGCTCACCTAAATCCGATTGGACTAGACCCAAAAAAATTTATGAGAGTTTTCCAATCTGTGGATGAATAGATTATTACATTCTGATGGGTTGTTCCTTAAAAAAAAGATGTAATTTTTGGATTCTTTAAGCCCAGGCACCCTGTACTGAGCAAATAAACATGATTTCACACGTTTTTGTAATTAATTGACCCAGGACTAAGAAATCAACAATGATTTTAAGAATACATCACTACGCTTTGAATGAGAAACCCTTAGTCGGCAACGAACTGTAACGACACATAACTCCACAGCTCTTTCAAAACAAAACACAATTTACCATTGCACACAGCATAAATATTTAATCGCTAGCGCTGGAACGTGACTAAAAAAATTACTCATTTGACGAAACATATATTAAAGAAAATTAAAACGAAATTAAGTACAAACATAATGAGGAGACAGAAAAATGTTTTAAAAAAAGTAGCAATAAAAATTCAAGTTGATCCAATTGAAAATTCTAAAGTATTTTACTATACTCTTATGCATTTTATAATTTTTATTCAATATAAATAAAAAAATAACTTATTTAGATTTTCTCCCTTGCATATATTTTCTTTCCTCGGTCAGAAAAACAAATTCTATTTGTGCATTAATCTCATATTGATCTGTGAGTATTCGATATCTGGTTACATCGCTCAACTCGGAAACCATTACGGATTCTGATATGACGAACATAGGAGATGTCACCAAAATGCATGCAGCATTCAATTGTTTTCTGCTAGATCTCGCGTTTCTTTCTTTTCGTTCCAACGGGATTTTATCGACAAGTGTATTTCATGTTGTGATTTATGTCCAGTTGTTTAAATTGGATTTTTTCTTCCAATGCTTTATTTACTTGCTATAAATAGAGAAAATATATATATAACTGTTGTTAAAAGGCTTTATGTAAACTAAATTTGAAGCTCTCATATCTTAGCAGAATGGAATAGTTCTGAGACTCTAATATCAAACCAGTTTTTTTCTTATTGTTGAATGAGACAGATAAATATCTAACATACCACGAAGAATAAAATTGTCAGAATGATTTTTATGAGAGGTAATCTGATACCTTTTCTAAAAGTATTGAGATATAGGTATAGATTATACGTTACAGTAGTGCTTCTCAAACTTTGAATATTTGTGACCTAATTTTCAATTGTAATTTACATCCCGCTCCCTTCCATACAATATCAATGTGTTGGATCCATAATAACATATGTTGAGGCTAAAGCTACAATATACCTTAAATTACAAACCGTACTAATTATCAAGATAAGTATTAAATTTTGTATATAATATTATATATGGCAATCCCGTTGGGTCGGTAGTAATTATTAAACTTGTTCTTAACTTAGTATTGAACTTAGTAACTGTGCAATACTGACACATATTTATAAGTGTATTATATCAGTGTAAATGTGTATTTTATTTTTTATTATATCAGAATGTAATTTTTTTAATTCCTTTGAGCAAATTAATATTTTTTTAAATCTTTTAATTTTAACTTTTTGATATGCTCGTCCCCCCATTGTAGGATTATCACGCCCCCCTAGGGAGGCATGCAACACAATTTGAGAAACGCTGTGTTACAGGACTAACGAGCAAGGCGAAAATGAAAGTGGGATTAAAGTGTAGTATAAGGGGGGGAGCGATGTCAATTTCTTTTGGCTATCAAATTTGGTCGCAAAGGTACTTGATAAAGTGATAGGTGCTTGGAAGCCAGAATGAATTTGTTATTACACTATGATATCTAGATAAAAATCGCCAAATCCGAAGAAAAATCGCCAAATCCAA
>BMAV01020765.1:260839-276652 GCA_019973955.1 Trichonephila inaurata madagascariensis
TTCCAAAGGCATCGTAATAACTATATGGATAAAAGTGCATAGAAAAGATAGTACTTCGAAAAGACGCATATACACGTCTTGGGCATTTAACGCACTGGTTCAGCGAGACGTATATATACGCCGGATGCCCTTAAAAGGCTAAAATCATATTGTAGCCTTAGTGATAAAGTATAGCATTATTGAATTCAATGCATTGTTATCTGTAGGGAAGGGAGCTTGATGAAAAATATATGATTGAATGGTGGGACGCAAATACTGAAAGTTTGAGATGCACTGGCTTAAGTGATAGTCTGAAGTTGAAATTCTGTAATTGGAAGAAGAGTCTTGCTAATCACTTAGTAACAATGGCTTCGCATTTTTGTCTCTTTTTAAAGGTCGACTGGTTCACACCTTCCAAAAAACCATATGATGAGCCCTGTTTTCCCCTTAATCATAAACCGAGATTACCATTTACAGTTTTCTTAGCACATCGTGTGCTAGATTGACATGAATGTAATTAATTGTAAATAAGGCATTTTGAAGAGGAAATAGTGCAAATCCATAAAACTCAATCGAACTATTAAATGTTGTATTTATCTGTTCATTAATGTGACATGTTTGAACAAAATGGATAAAATTTGAGAAAATATTTATGTAAATTATGCCAAGAATATTAAAAGTGCATATTTAATCACCAACGATTAATATTTAAAAGAATTAATTATTCTGAGGTTTAATTATTGAAAAATAACATTTTTATATGAAGTAATTTAATAAGAAAAATATAAATTTGTGATTATTTCATCAAACTAAAAGTACAATAATTGTGTTTCATTAAAATTATATTTAACCAGCATTTCGAACACTTACAAAATCAGACGTCTCTATCATCCTCAAAATCAACAGCAAAAAACTGAAAATAAAATAATAACATAATTGAAATACAAACATACCTGAAGTTAGTGTGTTTAAATAACCCAAGAAATCCAAAACACACTTAACAAGAGTTGAGAATTATATTAACAACGCAAGTCTCACAGAAATCTTTCGGAAGAACTATTACCATAACTTATTTATTGAAAATCGAATAAATTTGCTATTGGATTATTTTTTCTTGAGATACAATTTAAAGGGACAGAATTGGTGAGGGATAAGCTCAATCAAAACCAACACCCATGAAGGAAGGACATTTAAATGCAACTCACATTAACTGTACTAAAAAGAAATTTGCTTTTATATTTACATTATATAATTCAACTATGTAATATTTTGTTTTGATGCACAGTGTTGCTTTGTTGATCAATTTGTTATGCTCTCTTTATTTCCAGGATCTTCAGTGATTGGGACAGTCCAACATGTTTGGGCTAGACGTAGTGGTTTCAATAAGAAAAGTCGAAAATCAGAAACAAAACAGTGCTATATTTCGGTCTCACGAGAGCCTGCACATGGTTGTCCTTGTATACCATTATGTCCCTTCTCAATTAAAGTGAAGGTAAATGAGTGTTTAATCGGCCCATACTAGTTACCATTACACAATGATTCCGCTAAGTATCGAACCTTTTATGAAGAGGATTACATGAACATGTTCTAGAAAATATGAAGAGTAACATATAATTTCAACGTGATATGATTTGTCCATAAGAAAAAGTACGTTAGTTAGCTTTCGAACACACATTTTTGGAGCAATGGAGGATTCAATTTTACTCTTTCACAATATAAGCAGTAACAAAAACGATAAAAACAATAAAACACATTTTATTCTTTATCAATGGGAATATTTTCATTACGTTTAAGTAAATCCAATGGAAAGATAACATGTGCGCTGCTGTCCGGAAATAACGAGATCATCAACGGAATAATAATACAGCAATCAGCAATAATATGGCAATTTATAAAATAATTTAGCATTCAGTAATATGAAACATGGAGAATTGAAGTAAATGTATATTGAAAAATAATACTCAAATAAAGAACATCTGTTTCTACTTATACAGTGAAGAGATATAATTTTACCTGATCTATGAAAATATTAAATTCTAAGTGTATGCATTATTTAATATATTATATACTAAACTCCTACCATCATTAGATTGTGTTTGAATTGCATGCATTTCTTTTCATTCCAAGTAAACTTTAAACAACAAGAGCGATTCCTTTTTAAAGTGATGCTTAGGAAGAAAAAAAGAATGGGTACAAAAGCATTTTGCGAACACAATTACACATGTCAATTTATAAAATCCTTAGAAAATTAATGAATTGAAACACAAATTTGAAATACAGAAAATCCATAACACAAAATAATCAAAACAGTTAGGTGATCAAATTGAATATATTTTGCAATGAAGATGAAACGGGCAACGAAGACTTACAGTCCGTATTTTTACATCTTTTTCTTTGATAAAAAGTCTCCTTTAATATATGTCTGTTATTTATCTGTTTTCAACGTAATGAATAAGTCTGAAGGTACGTTGAACCCCAAGCAGTCAATGGCAATTTCATAGAAAATAGGTTTTAAAAAAGCTTACATGAATCCCCATTAAATCTATGAACGAATTTTATCAATACCGGAGCAAAGAGAGCTTACTCTTCTTGACAGAACCTCGATATTTCATAGATTATAAAAGGCAACAATCTCTCTGCACTTTATCACACCTCCGCTTTTTCACCCTTTTTTTTCGCCATAAAATCGAGACTAACTGCTTGATTTATAACTCAGAAATCATTTTTCAGCTCTCAATGACTGTCCATTACACACTTTCCTCTGAAAAGACAAAAACGATGTAGGGTATAATCATTAATAACTATTTCTTCCACATTTTACTGCAGTACAAGAACTGTTAGAAAAGAATTGCAGTATCGAACGCTTTTCTTCGTAAAGTGAGAAAGAATAAAAGTTCCTTTTTTTTTTGTTCGGCAATTTTCAAAATATTTTGAGTGCGTTTTGTCAAAATATGTGACTTAAAGATGATTTATTGGATTTCATTGTTACAGGTTTTAAAAATCGATCTTTTAAGATGATCCTTCAATAAATCTCCTTACTGTCAGGAAAATTATTTCTTTAGGAAAAGGAATACAGGTATTAAAGTTTTATTTATTTTTCAAGCATCCACAGTTTGAAACAATTTATTACATTCTATCCATGGGAAAATAACAGTAATTTACTGGCGTAACGTTCAATCTAATTAATTATTTTCATTAATTTCAAACTATTAGTTCACTCTCTGCAATATATATATATATATATATATATACATTTTTTTAAAACTTGTAGTGGATGACACGTGGCGTTAATACAGTTTTTTCAAATATTAATTCGTTAATTAAACTAAACAAAGAATAAATAATTTCAAACAGAAAAACATAACAACACAATAAACTTAAAAATAAACAATAACGATATATATAAAAAGAAAAATCGTTCATTGTGCCTCTGTAACGCAATGGATAGCGCGTTGAACTTCTAATCTAAAGGTCGTAGGTTGAAATCCGACCTGGGATGTCCTAATTTCTGAGAATGTGATTGCTTTTTTTACTATACTATTTTATTAGAACAATTAAATTTAAGTAATGAATAAGAAAGTAACCAAAAAAATAGTCTAACTCCCTATATAGAAAGAAAAATGGAAAATTGCAAGGAAAAAATCGCTTTCTATTTTGCCAGTTTGCAATTCTTTCATATGTATATACGTATTTATATTAATTGCAACTATTAATAAAAATTAACTAAAATAAAATTATTATTTTTTACCTTAGGAATTGACTTATATATATATTGCTTGTTTTTAAAATATTGTCAAAGCCTTTAGAAGCGTTATTTTCATTAGTCCATTTTTGATAAATTAGTGAAGGATACCTGATTGTAGGTACTAAACAGAATAATTAACAAATGATGTTTTTTGAAGTCACCAAGGCGTGTTAGATCAACTCGTGTAGTTAACTATAATTACTTTTTTTTTTCAATGGAATTTTCCTACTCAACTAGAAGTTATCTTACGAAATTCATCATTGCTGTGAAGTTTTCCTTAAAAAGCTGCTTGAAATAAATATTGACATTAAAAAAAATATTCTTCAGAAAATTAATATTGTAATTATTATTTTATAATCCTGGTGCCACTAAAGACCCGCCTTGTAGAGGGATTAAACTGCTCGTTTAAAATGGTGAGGTTCAATGTCTTCCAGTTGAAATGGTGTTGAATTTAGGAGAGGGAATTACCCCAGCTCAGGTGTCGTCCTCATCATTTGACTAATGATCAAAATTGCGAGATCCGTTGCCAATTTTATTACATTTATTTTTTTAAAAAAGTTTATTATTAAGCATAATAATCCACAACGGTAAAATTATCGGTGTAAAGTTATTACTTTGGAGAACCTAAGAAAATAATGTTTGCCAAGTCCACTATTTATGCAATAATTCATAGTAAAAAATCATTTCACACAAAACAGTGCAAAAATGAAGCGAAATGGCGAACAGTTCTTGAAAAAAGTATAGAAGCTTCTCAAAAGTTTTCAAAAATCGCTAATAAGTTATTAAATTTCCAATATTTTTTAAACTATTGATTAAGTATAAGTTACTATAGTGCATCAATGGGCTGGCTAGAAAAGTGTGTTGAATCCAATGTAAATTACACGGGGAAGTTTCCACTGTTGCTACATATTTTGAAAAATTAATTTCATTACAGGTAGCCATGCATTTAAGAAGTGTTCTCGGTTGTTTATTGGTAAATAAAAAATTCCCCTTTAGTGGCTAAAAAATAATACCTAAATTTCATCTCAAAATTATGTGTTTATTAATTGTAGATTTTGCCTTCATTTAAAGAAAAGGACTCAAAATTATAAAGCTTTAAAAAAATAAGCTAAAATAAAATTTCCCTCGGAGCACTATACCTGAAAAAAAAAACGTTTTATGTTTTTTTGGAGGGAAAAAAGACTTTTATTTAAATTTTCGTATTTAAATTTTAATGAATTTAATGAATTTTTTAATAATAAATTTAATTATTTCCCTCAATGGAACACTGGATAAGATAGATCGTAATCTTTCTTTGCCAAGTAAGGCGAGATTAAAACGCAGATCTATGAGGGTTTTATACCTACACATTTTCTAAATACTAATGTACAATGAAAGAAGATTTAAATTAGCATGTTCAATGTTTCGAATAAAAATGAGTGAATTATGATGTATGCATATTCAATTTTTTTTTTTTGAATAATTCCATGCAGCATAAAATATAAATTCGTGCTGCTTTAACCTTCCCATCTATTTTAGTATATAAGGTTAATTTATATATATATATATATATATATATATATATATATATATATATATTTTTCCCACAGAAGGAACATAACTAATTGAATAAACATGCCTCACTTTAATACTTTTTGAGGAGAACCACATTGAAAAAAAATTTGAATATAACGCTTTAAGAATATTTATTATTATCTCCATAGCTTCGGAAATAAAAGTCATGTTACTGAAATGAGTACAATAGACCAAAAACAATACAATTATATAAAACTATGAAATAATAATCAAAAAACCTCACAGAGGAGCATTTTTGTTACATAAATGGTTGATTTCCTAGTATAAAATTGTATTTCAATATACAAAAAATTTATCCCCAATTCGCATCCAACCTTTTTATCTAATTCTATGCGTATTTATAAATACTCTTTTTTCTAACTTTTATTTATTGCATTTCTTTTCTTATCGTAGGAATCATCCTGAAATATGGTACAAATATGTGTTTCACGAAGAAGTTTGAATATTTGTCAATTATATAAGATAAAATCACTAAATTGGTTAATGTATTTGATCTTCATTTTCTTGAAGAACGAAGATAAATAAAATAGATTACGAAAAGATCCAATCAATAAAGTTTTTGTACCAAAAAGAAATACATGTCTAGATAAATAATACGAAATAAACTATAATCGACTTATTCATTGCATACAAACATATATCAATTATATAAAATTGAAGCATGGATTAAAAAGGATGAAAGAAAAAAAAAGGTTTTTTTTGTTTTTGTTTTATTACGACAGGAGTTTTTAATCCTTTACTGAAGGTATAATTTCAAATGCGATAAAAAAAAATAATAATAAAAATAGCTTGAAACAGAAAAGTTTGAGAATTTCACTCTTATTAAAAATGCCGATCACTCTTTTTCTCCTGTTCCTTATTCGTAGATCTGAAACTTGACGCAGCATTTTAAAAGACTGATCTATAGGAGCAAGCATAGAAAGGCCCCTATGAAATATCTCTGTAAAAAATAATTTTTTCATAGGATATAATTCCTAGGTAAAGATTTTTTTTCCAAAAATATATATATTTCCTCCTCATCTGTTGCAATGAGGGATTACCCTGAAACAAATTTATGTATATAATTAAGAAAAACAATATTTTTTACTTATTTAATAATTTCCTCTTTAAACTGTCGGATTATGGGTAAAATCATTTATTTTAAAAAGTAGAAAATTCGTATGACCCATTCTATTAGTTTAAATCCCTTGATGAACGCACTCAAAAGTCAAATTTTTTGCTTCTTACCTACTTTTTAAAGAATATATAAAAATGGCACGTTTTGATCAAGATTAAACCAGATATCATACTACCAGATAGCAACAATTGTATAAGAAAATACAGAGTGTTCGGACTAAAAGTATCCTAAAGTATAGGGGGAATTACATAACTACCCTTTAGGATGTAATAAACCTTTCACATCTATGGATTGGAAGACTCTCCAAGATTTGTTGGGCCTAGTTCGATCGGAATCAAATGCGCGCATTATGTGGTAATCATAGACGATAGTCTTTTTACACTGACTTCATTAGTAAAGATGTGGACGCCACAGTAAAAGGTGCAGTGCATACTTTGTTTAACGGAACTTAAATCAGTCACGCGTGTACAGCGACGTTTTAGAACAGAATAAAATGTCGCAACTGGTTTTCTTAATATACTTATCAGGACTCCGACAAAATGAATCCCGCACAAGATCAACAGTGTCTTCTATCATGAAAACTTAAGGATACTTGCCATTTTATGAGATACCAAAGTTCCCTTCTCCTTTAAAGTTCTTTCCCATTTATGGCTATGTATCTGAAATACTTATTTGATCATTTTAAACTTACTTAGTTTTGTGTTGTAATTGCTGCTGATGTTTTAAATCAATTTCGTAGAACTCTATATAATGAAATTAATTAATAATTTCCAACAATATACCATTGTAGGAATAACGAAAAAAAAGTATATTTTTTCAATTAATTTGTTTTTTAAATTAATACGTATCAAATTTAAATCACTTTTAGATGTTTCAGGAGTGTTAAATCTTGGATTTTGTCGAATTTTCGAAAAGCATAAATTCTGTTCCTCATTTTCTTCTGAACATTTTGATACCAACCATGTTATAATACTACAAAAACTTCGAATATTATTTAAAAAATTCCAAACAGCAATTTAGTAATATCAGCGTTTAAACGGACACATGCCACGCTCATTTATTCTTGATTTCCACATACGTTTCATTTTTCTGTTTTTAATAAGCCTCATGAAATATTTTAAGCCCTTGGGTGAATCAGAAGGAAGCTTGCAAATCAACACATTCTTTCTGATGTGTTTTCATTCTGCTGTGGTAATGCTAGCACGTTGTTTGAAATAACTTATCGAAATTCAAAACATTTATAGGATTTTATTTATCATTAGATTTATTAAATGGACAACACACAGAAAAGACCACCGGGAAAACGCCCCAAGAAAAGAAGATTTCGTGGTAACAAGTTCATAAATGTAAATCCTCATACACATGTTGCAGAAAGGAAAGATACAGGTAAGTGCGCTTCCACTAATAAAATCTCAGGAATTCAGATTTTATTTAAGTCAAATCTTGTTAAGGCTAGTCAAAACTTCAAAGGATATCGTATTTTTGATTTTATTTCAACCTTTAGCTCTATTTTGTCAGTATCATGTTGTTTAAAATGTCATAAGCCATTAACAATTAATGAAAAGTCCACTCCTGGTTTATATTCGAATTTTGAAATACATTGTAAAAACTGTGGGAGTGTTTGTACTTTTTCAAGCTGGGAAAACATTGGGAATAAAAATAATGCACCAAAAATTAACAGAAGATCTATTTTAGCAAGGAAATGCATAGGCCAAGGTTTAGAGTCATTAAAAACCTTTTGTGCTGTAATGAGTCTTCCTAATCCTGTTGAACAAAAATCATATATGATGTTATTAATAATAAACTTTCATTTGTTGAGAAGGAAGTGGCAGAAAAAAGCATGAAAAGGGCAGCTGTCGAAGAAAATTCTTTGTCACTTGATAACCTTTTAACTGTAAGTGGTGATGGTGCCTGGAAAACGAGAGGACATTCATCGTTGATTGGAGTATGTACTGTAATAGGTGCCGAAACAGGTAAGGTTTAGGATAGGGCATCAATTTGAAAAGGATGCTGCAGTTATAAAGGGATAAAGTTTGGTAACAAGTACAAAAAAAAGACAAGTGCGCATAAGATTTCTTGTAGAAAAAAATTATTCTTGCTCTGCTGGTAAGATGGAGGTTGACGGGATGTTAAGTATTTTAGATCAATCTTAAAAGCTTCACAACCTGAAATATTTGAACTGCATAGGAAATTGCGGCACAAAAACATTCAATGCCCTTTCTGAAAACAAGCCATACAATGATGACCATCTTATTCAAGAAATAGAATGTGTAGGTCATGTGCAAAAGAGAATGGGTACAAGACTTAGGAAGCTTAAATTAGTATATGGTAAAAAGAAATTATTTGATGGTTAAACTATAAGCAGTAAAGGTAGGTTAACTAATAGTTTAATAAATAAGCTTGCTTATTACTATGGTAATGCTATTCGATGCAACTCTACTAGTGTAAAGGAAATGCGAAAAACCATTTGGGCTTTTGGGGTCATTCTTGCAGCACTGATGATGAACCGATGCACTGGTTTTGTCGTGCAAATCAAAATACATGGAGTAAGTATAATGCTGCAATTAATAGTAATTTACAAAATTATAAACACAAACCCTCAGTTGCTAAAGCTGTTCCAGATGTAATTAAGCCTGTATTAACAGACTTATCTCATACGGCACTCTTGAAAAAATGTTTAGGAGGTAAGACACAGAATCCAAATCAAAGTTTAATTTCATAAATTTGGAAATTTTGTCCTAAGACGATTGGTTCTAGTCTTCAGATTACCGAGATTGCGGCAAATCTAGCAACCAGCATGGGCATTTAAATTGTTCGAAATCTATCATGGCGAGTCTGATTACTCAAAGTATTACACACAAATGTATTTCTATAAAACTCTTTTTGAACCTGATATTTATACTATTTCTAGAGAATGTACTAAAATATTTCTTATTGTATGAATAATTTTTGAGTTAGGGCTTGCTATTTAAATAATGGTCTCATAAAGAATGTGATTTTTCTTATAATGTTTACTCAATCAGCTCTAAAAATTTCAAATTTTAATAAAACTTTAAAATGTAAGTACATTCTCTAGATAAATGCATCTAGATTGTTTTGGTAATACTTTTACTAATAAAAGTTTATTAATTTTTTTCTCTAATTGCTTTGAAGTCTTACAAAAAATATTGCTAAAACTTCTCTTATAATTGTGATTTTTGTGAAAGTTAGGCAATTTATTTAAAATGTTGTTGATTAAATATTAGTATTTATTGATATTGAGTCTTAAAAAACCCTTTATAATGTTTAAATATGTTATTTTATCAAAAAATACTCCAAACGTGTTCGGATACCTTAAACTTTACATAATTTTAGTATTATATATTTTTAATTTTTTGAAAAAAAAATTGATTTTTTTTAAAAATTTAAACAATGTAATTTTATTTTTTTTTAAAATATCATTTTTTATTCTATTTATATAAAATTATTACAGCGTAAAAATGATATATTTGACATTATAAATCAACTTTTTGCTAGTATTTAGAATTTTTGTTGCAAAAAATATCATGCACGACGTAAAACTTACTATATATTTCTTACAAAATTTTTTCTTATTTTTATGTGCTTATTATTTTTAAAATTATGATTATATTTTAGACATTTTATAATTTTTTGAAACCTTATTCCTTTATAAAAAATGTGTATAAGAATCAAATTATTTAATTTTAACCTTAAAGACATATTTCTAGTCAAAAATTGTTTATATTTTGTGCTTTCAAAACGTTTTTGACACCCCTGAGACGTCTTAATTTTATCAAAGGAACGGTTTTTTTTATTTGTGATAATTGAGGGTTGCCAGAGTCCCGAAAGGTGGGACTTCTGCTCATTTTAGTCGCCTTTTACGCCATGCATGAGCTTACGTTAAGAATATTCTACTCCAGTTACCATACGGTTCCAACTTCACGTGTGAACGCATAGCAATTTGGACAGCCCTAGAAATTTACATCACATGGACAAATATCACTAATTCTAACGGTATCATTGTGCTCTCGGATTGTAGATCTGTTCTTGAGGCCATCAAAGAAGGAAAAATTGGCCTCATGCAAGAAATGAATTATTTTCCATTCTCCATTGTTGCATTGCTTGATTCATGTACCCTTCAGTGGATCCCGGGTCATGTTGACATCGAAGGGAACGAGATGGCCGATTTCCTTGCTAATGAAGACAGAACACTTGAGCCTGTAACTTCATCTACCACGGTCTTTGATGCCAACGCAGTCGCAAAACAAAAACTCTGCTCAAACCCCAGAAAAAAAACTCTCGCTGCCAGAATTAAATTATAGCCAAGGAATAACAACAAAAATCACTAGGCTAAGGACAAAACATTTTAAGGGACTGCAGATTCTGCCCGATGGCTTCATATCATATCTAGAATGCAGGCACTGCCCTAGCGTGCAACTGGATCCCAGACATCTTTTTAGCTGTCCTTCCATTGTTGGAACCCTTTTTAAAATAGACTACAACATGGACATTCTGTATTCAGATCGGGCCATGGGTGTTGCCACAGCAGTGATTCTAGCCTTTGGCAACCTTTGACTTTATCTTTATATTTTGTTTTTATCTCCTTTGCACTTTGTCATACACGACAACAACGGTTTTATACACTGAGATTGATATATAGAATGCTTATTATATGAACTTATTTTTATAAATAGTTGTATGTATTATCATTTAACGGCAGATATCTTGTTTTTTAAAAAAATTAATTATCTCTCTATTAAATATATGAGAAATATATAAATTTACTTATTTTAATATCTAAGATTTTGATTTTAAGTTTCAAAATACAATCTTAATCGCAATTTTAAGATTATTTTAGTATCAAAAAACACTTAACTTGACAACGTATAAATGAGTTAACTGACTCACAGAATGATTTCAACTAAACGACAAATTGAAATATTTTCATTCATTTTTTTCAAAAAATCAGCATTTAAAAATTGAACTATAAGTAAGAAAGCGTCCTTCCAAGAAGTAATATTTTAAAAAGGCCTTCTTATTGTTCTTATTAACATAAATTTCGCGTTCTTACTAACATATATTTTTTCCCGATGGATCTCATAAAAAGGACGATACATTTTATTTACATATATTGCCTGTGGATACAAACCTGATATGTACTTGTTTATATTATGCATTTATTTACAATTCTTAAATTCAAGAAAATGTTACATACTTAAAAAAGATAGTTTTAAAATAACTTTTCGAAAATTTCAGTTAAAAAAGCTTTTTATTTAAGGTAAGAGGAGTAAATATTATCTGTCTGAATATCCTGCGAGGGAAAAATATTTCCGAATATTATAATATTCTCCTTTGAATCATCAAAAAGTTTCTGATCTAAAATATATTACACTCCTCTTGAAATTTTGATGACGTCTGCGTCAGAGATAATAAACTTTCGAACACACTAAGTTTTGAAGCTTGTAACGATTAAATTGTAAGCTTTCAACGTATAAATATACAAAACTCCTGTTTGATAGTTAGCAAAAAGAAGTTCAGATTAGGTAAAAATAGTTAACACACTTGCATACCGAACAGAAATTTATACAGCAAAGAAGAATATTTTTTTATTATTTTCGGAAATAAAATTTTGACAACGATTTATAAGTAACACCATAACATCTATCTCGCTGGTACCAGCTTATGGTTTAAGACATTGCAGGGGAAAAGGGGGGTGGAGTAAAGTAATGACTGGATGGGGCCTTGCAAGAAACGCGTCGGTAAAACTAGGTAGATAAAAAAAATAGTGTTATGGTATGCCGTATTTACTCGAATCTAAGCCACACTTCTTTTCCAATATTAAAACTACAGAAAATCGGATCCGGCTAAGAATCGAAAAAAAGCATTGGATTTGGCAATTAGAAAAAATTATAGGTTCTAAACTACTTAACAATGTTTTTATTTTCCACAATGACTTGTTGAATATTTGGAGTGCGTCTTAAATTCGAGTTAATACGGTAGTTGGGCTCTTTACTTCTAAATCAAGTAAAATGAGGGTGTAATCACAGCTACCGCGTTTCTAAATTTCCACTTCGCTTAAGACCCTCTTACTTGCACTAGCTTCATTATTCAATGGATCTGATGTTAAACAAGCTAAGAATATTCATTATTTTTAGTTAAAAGTGACAAGGAGAAGATAAGCTTAAAGATATATCTGAATAATCTTTTGGACTGTGTATTACTTAAATAAGAGTGCATTCAGGAATTTCTGAGTCATTTAATCTCTATCTTTATTTCTTATTATCTCAAAATGTACTTTGTTTGCTGATTTTCAGTAAATTAACTTTTTTTAAAAAATAATCTTTTGTTTTTGACTTATCAATATGCAATGAGTTATTATGCACCCATAGGTAGAGTGCTCCCCACAGTTTGAGAAACGCTGTCTTAAGGTATCCGACTACGTTCGGAACCGTGATTTTTCAAAAGCGTGTAAATGGATAATATTTATGATATTTAGTGTCACTTAGATTAGAATACATGTATAAAACTGTTTTAAGCACATTATGACAAAAAGATTTATTTAAATACAATATTTTGGCAAAAAATTAACTTAGAATAACCTTTTTTCCAAATGCTCTCCTTTTGTAAAAAATGCTTCTATTATATTAATATTTTGCCTATATATAGCTCAGACCTCTGTACAGAGGCTCAACTAGAATTTTTGAAGTGCATAACTCGGAAGTTGGTTTATCCATGTTTTACGAAAACAGAAGGGAGAAATTTTAAGAAAATACGCCGATAATTATTTCAAATGGTTGTAACTCTGAAAATAATGTGAATTTTTCGAAAATCATAGTTGAGCCTCTGTACACAGGTCTGAGCTATATATAGGCAAAATATTAATACAACAGAAGCATTTTTTACAAAAGGAGAGCATTTGGAATAAAGGTTACTCTAAGTTAATTTTTTGCCAAAATATTGTATTTAAATAATTTGTTTTTGTCATAATGTCCTTAAAACCATTTTATACATGTATTCTAATCTAAGTGACACTAAATATCATGAAAATTATCCATTTACACGCTTTTGCAAAATCACGGTTCGGAACGTAGTCGGATACCTTAACGAATCTATAAAGTTCATCGTATAGCTTCAAACCTTTTCTACTAAAATATATTCAAATTTATTTTTGCCGATTATTTTTCCAATACCTTCTTTTTCATCGATGCTTCTGACGTCAACAAATGGATGCAGCATCAGTTTACTTAAGGAAATTAAAAGTATGATTGTTATTTTTTTTATTCCCTTGCACGAAGAACAACAGTTTTGAATGCCTTTCAGCAGCATCTTTATGATTTTAACACAGTTTATTTTTAAAATTATGTCTGTGAATTCCTTTTGTTTTTAACTATAATTTGAAAAGAAAGTTATAAAAGTTTGAAAAACATATATATTTATTTTAGGTTAATCAATTGTGTTTAATTGAAATTCAGAGAGGAAAGCTAAAAGTGGAAGTTATAAAATAATCGCACTTAATTGTTGACTGAAGATGCTCACATATTGTGTTTATGTGGCAATTAAGAAATATTTCACACCTTCATATCAAAAGAAAAATATATATTGTGTATTCACAAGCAATAGCTCGAAATTTGTTATGGAATTTAATATTTTTAACTTCCTACTGAAATAATTTTTTTTCGATTACCACTTGTGAAACATTCAAAATTTGAGAAATATTTTGCTGAACTCTACTATCTCAAGAAAGCTAAAACCAATAATTTCAATGGTAACTTTATTGACAATTCCATATTCTCATCCCCTTAAAATAAAAGTTAAAAATAAACTGAACACTTGAGTTGAATTGCGGCAGAAAGGTTGCAATCAGATTTATGTTCAATAGCACATATTCAGCTGGTTCTTGGTGGTTATATGTGGTTCTCTACGCGATCGCCACCATACAAATACTGATGGGAAAATGATTTAACTATATTAAGGTGATGGTGGATCTCCACAGTGTCAAAATTGTAATTTTGATTTTTTACACTTAATAATATTCCTTATATTTTTTCAAAATATTGTGTCATTTTGAATAATAATTGAGTTACCATGCTTTTTTTTTCATAAAAATAAATGTTTAAAATATACGTTTCTTATTTAGTAAATGTTCCTGTTTCTTTGTTACGTAAACTGCTCCTTGCGTTTCCTATCACGTCATATGACTTTGAAATTCTTACAGCTTATGAAAGATGATAATTCATAAATATGTGCATTAGTTTTCTAAAAGAATTAACAGAACTATTTCTTTATATTTGTGTTGTTTTGGATACCTTGAATTTCTGAAGATTGGTGAAATATTTCATAGGGTGCAGAAAATTTATTTTCTTTTTATCAAATTTTATTCTGAATTTTAAATCCATGCAAATATTTTGTTGTAGCTCATAAATATATATAAAAAAGCTAATAAAATGTAAACTTAAAAACTAATGTGCAAGGAGAACACTTTTAAAAATAGTTAAAAAAAATCAGTTTATATTTTTGAAAAAAAATATATATATTTAAATTAAGAAATGCAATAATCATTTACTAATATGGTTCCAATTTCAGCTAATTAATTTATTTAACAATTTATGGAATTAGTTTTAATGATCCATCGTTCATCTTAGTATTACTGATTTTGCTACTTTACTTGCTAAATGATTCGTTCCTTAGACTCTTATTTAATGTTAAAAATATCCAAAATAATATTTAAGACTTTGACTTGATTAAATATTACTTCATCTTTCCATATCGTTTATTATATTTTTCAATTCACCCTAGCGAAGAACGGGTACATCTCTGCTACATTTATTTTATACATTCAGCTTTTACATTTGTCAATCAATAAATTCATAAAAAACTAAACAAACAACTTTTCAAAACTTTTATCTTTTTCGTAATATTAACATCATCATATAAAACATTTTTTTTATTTGTTGCATACAATAATGTGTAAGTTATTAACAATAAAACTCAAAGAAGAGTTAAGGAAGCTGGATACTTTTGCATAGAAACACAGGAATTTTATCCTAACCCTCAAATTTTGGTAAGAATTCCTAAAACAACAGGAAAAAAAGAATCTCTTTTCTTATAGCAGATCAGAAATTTGGACACTTTTATTAAAAATCCTACTCATGCTTTTTCTTCGATTTTTCCATTCCATCCAGTTGACACTCTGTACAGCATTCGAAATGAGTTCTCGGCAAGAACACTGCAAAGAACTTCAAAAGAAACGCTTCGTCGAAATTCTTCTGTCACACTTAATTTTTCACCGACAACACCGGAATTAGAGTTGTCTCTCTCTAGAAAATATTTTACTTTTTCTTCGTCAAATGGAATGATTCCGGTTGCCTTTTAGATGCTTTCTTCCAAAAGGTTTCAT
>BMAV01020765.1:292508-317390 GCA_019973955.1 Trichonephila inaurata madagascariensis
GAATGGACAAAAGAACTTTATTGAAAAAATATCTTCTATTGTAATTGGACAAGAAACTGATACTTCCATGTGACTGGTGGCTAAAAAATCTTGCATTTAGTAGAGGAATGATCTAATTAACGCAGTGCTGCTCAGACTTTCATTTATGACACAATTTTGTCATAATCTTCATTGCACCTTCCTCTTACAATAACGATGAATATCTTTAAGCGCAAATGGTACAAAAAGTGATAATAATGCATTTTAATTAACTTTCCGTATTATAAGAAAACTTCTAAGAGACTTTTCTTCACCAAACATTGATTTTTATAAAAGACGTTATTTGTAGCATACGTAAGCAAAATTCTTTACGTTATTATAATACAAAATAAGCTTTAAATACCATAATTATGGTAATCTTTCACTTTTTAAAAGGTTTTTATACATTTTCTTTTATAATGAAATATAATGGTGCCAATTAGTATCGTTTCCAGTTGAGAAATTATTTCCAGCTTAGATATTGCTTACACATAAAACTCGAAATATAAAAAATTAAATTCAGTGTATTAACTGTATATAACTCAGAATAATAGTATCCCGTGGATATATGTTTATAAAATAACTTTTCTAAAAGTAAAGCTCTTAAAACTTCATTTAAATATTAGAACAATCAAATTAACGTAGAAATAAATCAATATTTGAATACATTTAGAGAAACCACATTAGCATTTAAGTGGCAAACATATGCCATTATATATTGTTACGTAGATCCGGGTTCGAGGATTTTATACAAAACAATCACAAAGAACATAAACAGTTCTTTAAGAGCGATGCGAATGTATCACCAAAAAATACAATCATTTAAATAAAAGATTCAGCAGCAATATTCACAGAGTAAATCTCCGATGGTCTTTACCCCTTCAACAGCAATCAAACACAATTATCCGTGTTTAAAATGCACGTATGTAAAAGATTATTCATAAGCACACACAAGCTAATCGCTAGTCAAAACAACCCTCACTATTCACTGGTTAAAATCAGACTGACTGATTGCGGCTGCACTCCTATTTATAGGCTTCCAGAAATATAACCGCTCGTGTCATCGAACGTGACAATACTTTCTAGAAGAATCCAGAGGGTTCCTAACTCACCAAAATGGTCGACAATTACGCCAAAATTGTCGCCAAATTGGCCGTCAACTTAGTCGCCAAAAATGATGTCAACTTGGCTGTACCGTCAAGATTTCTCCAAGTTCTCATTGAATCGCCATTATAAAGTAAGGGGTGGCATTGCTTGTGAATAGTACAATTTTAACAAGAAATAAATATAACATAAAGTAATATAAATGCATTAAACACCCAAATACAAATTATTTACACTATTTACACAAAATTCGTAACAATTTATATATATATATATATACAATATGTTTTAAATTTATTTTAAACTTTACCCGGACAAAATATCAAAAAAATATTATAATAATTACCATTTCTAAAATAATGAAGTGGTTAAGGAATAATTTTTAATTTAATAATTCATGGAATAATTTTCAATGGAAAAAAATAAAGGGCACCAAAGAAACTCATGTAATGTAATTGTAATTAAAATATCGTAATATTTTGAAATTTAAGGCTACAGCGTGTTTATCGATATGATTAACTGATTAACACTTTCAGGACGGGGCGATTTTCTGCGAACCACTCGCTAGGGACGGGGTGAATGCGTAAGGACTACTCCCTTCAGGACGGGGCGTTTTTGTCGCTAAGAATATCTTAAGAAAAAAACGCATAAATAATAAAATTTCAGTCCTAACGTCGTAATTTTTGGTACCCCTTTAGATTATAACACAAGTTGTCAGTTACATTAAAAAAGTAGAATGTAATAACTTTTTTACTTTAACTTACATGAAATGATATAAAAAAATATGACTTACCTTGGAAAATAAATTTCGTAAGCACTATTCATTTTTTTTCCAAAATTTTCATTGACAAAACACATTAATACACTTTCAAATTAATAAAAAAAATTACGACAAAGATTATTTATAAAAAGAAACAGCAAAATTAAAATGAAGACTGAGTGTGGAAAATCTCGAAGCATGAAGAAACGCAAAGTCCTACATTGTATGATTTGCAAGCATAAAATGTTAGTTACGTTATTATTATTATTATTATTATTATTTACACACGGTTTGTGACTATACACTTTGGCTTTTTTTACCCTTTTTGTTCATATTAAGGTTAGGAAAATGCCTTCGAAACAATCAAATAATAACCTGGAGTCAAGGTTTTTGAAATAAGAAAAGTACGCGAAATATATCCGAAAACAAGAAAATCTTAAGCAGAACTGACACTAAAACACCGCACACTGTTGTAAAAAAATAAGAAAAAGTATTCGATGGGTTATAAGAAACGCGAATATTTTATCTCAAGAGGAAAGTTTATGAGCCGAGCTCTGTTTGTTGACCTTTCAATTACCTTTCCCCCTACTCAGTTGATGTGGAAAATATCAGATCCAAGCAGATCTAAACTAGCTGAAGGTCAGGTTTCTCTAGCTACGTTCAATTTCAATATAATGGACATAGGGTGCCATCTAGGGGTCATTAAAAAAACATTCCAGCTGAAAATGCACATCTGAACTGCCCGTCTTTCCACAGCATCTTTGTAAAATGCACATTTGAATCGGCCGTCCCTGAGATGCTTCCGTGAAGAATGCACATTAGCACTGCCCGTCACTAAGGGGTTAATGCAGGAACATGATAACTATTGGCAATGGTTGCTTAGCAACATAGATGAACTCCGCTAGTTTTCACCCCACTAATTCATCTTCCATACCGTTTCCACATAAATAATTTGAACTTCGACTAATCACTTCCAGTAGGTCCTGATGCCAGTATTAGTATATAATTTATCGTATATGAATTAAAGCTTTTTTTATTTTTTAAAGTTATCGGACCTTCATTTTCACAGAGAAGTATTTATTGGTTTCACTGATTGAGAAACTCCCCTTTTGAAAAAGAATCGATGGTCTTTGGGGTTTTTCTTAAATAAAAAGAAAACTTAGAATGTTGTGAAAAATTTTACGTGCATTAAGTATAATATTGAATATTCAACTTTTATCTCGGGTAGTAAAAGTTTTTAAAAGTCTCTTACTCAACCCCAGCAGTGTTACACTCAAGTATGTACCATAAATATTTAACTTAGAGAATTCATTAAAATCAAATGATATCAACATTTCATATATTTTCAAAAGCAAAAAAAAAAATTATTTCGACTTTGTAATTATATAATATAAACCTGTACGAAGAATTTAAATGAAACTAAAGCAAAATGCTGTACGTATATTAAAAAAATTAAATTTAAAAGTTTACTGTCGAAAAATAAAAGCGTTTTTATTTTTAAAAAATTTGTTTTTTATATTTTTTACAGCAAATTTTTTTCGTTGTAAAAACTAATTTTGGAAGTAAATTTGAAAGCATTCTAAGATTCTTTCTCCTTACTATGTTTTAGTCAAATATATTTAAATTCCAGACTTACTCAGCATTTCTTATGAAAAACATACGTTATTATTTATGTTTTATAATAGCTTTTAAAGCTAAACAAACGGTACATTTTTAAAACGTGCTTATACTCATATACTTATCTTATACTCAGAGATAAAGCATTTGTAAACTAGACATCATTCGTTGTTTTGTTTTAAAAATGAATATCCCACAAATTACACTCAACAACTAAGCAAAAATAGTTTTATTTCACACAAAACTGAATAACTAAATTAGTAAAATGTATTCATTCAATTCCTACTAATAGCTCGCACTGTCTATATATTTATTTATATATTTTTTGTATATTTATATATTTATCTTGGTGGAATTTTCAATCGTTAATAAAATACATTTTAAAGCGCTCAATTAAGCTGAAATTTTATACACAGGATCATTTTGGATGACAATATAATAATTTAATTATCATTAATAAAAATTAATTTATTAAAACAAATTATTTAAAGAATTAGAAATACAACCACTTGGCGACTTAGCGACCCTTTTGGCGACTTGTGTCAAATCTTGAAAAGGTTTTTTTTCTCACGTGTTGAAGCATTCAGTTGGACTTAAATTAAAAAGACAATATGATACTTTAATGATAATTAAAAAAAACTAATTACCACTTAATGTTGTGATTCTGTCCTATGTATATACATATTTATATTGATTGTAACTATTTAATAAAAAGTAGCTGAAATAAAATTTTTCTTTGTTGATCAAAGTAGGAATTGACTTTAAAACTATTTTTTTATATTACTTGTTTTTTTAATAATGTTCCTCTAGAAAAACGAACTTTACACCGCCACGCTGTGATACAACCACCTCAAGCGAATATGTAGTTACTAAGATTCCTTAAAACTTTATATACATGTAATTCGAAATATTAATTTTTAACTACTAAGTGCATTTTATTTTATACTAAACATTTTATTTTTGCAATAAACACACACAAATTTGACAATTCATGTATTCAAATCATCAAAATGACTTGTTAGTTAAAGGTCAAAATGTTTAAGACTGAGGCGTTTAGGCTATAAGGATGGCGTTTTAGTGACATCTACGCTTCAAATATTGACTAGAAATTGTAACCAAACAGATTTTAAACCTTTCAGACTTTGTTCCAATCTTTGTGTTCTATGAAGTTCGGCACATTTTCTTCTTGTTATTGATTGGTCGCTTTCGCTTTAACACTAGAACGTCCATTGGTGTCAATATGACACCGTATCCAGTTTAGTTTGTTTTCCTTTCCGCAATTTTGCAGGAAATTTAAAAATATTTGTTACTTTTAATTTTTTCCATATTTAAGTACTCAAAAAAAGTTTGTGGTTCTGTTAGATTTCTGTGGTTTAATTAGGCGAAATCTTACAACTAAATATACCAAGAATCTCTGCTGGTGTCATCTCGACATAAAGGCAAATTTATCATCATAAATAGTTGCATTCATCATTACTATTAGTAAAAGAAAATTCTCAAAGTACTATGGTGCATTTATTTGGTCTTGAATGTCGTGTTTTTAGTCTAACTGCGAAAACGAATCTATTTTTCTAAAATTGTTGTGTCTAAGTGTTTCGTTACATAGTATTTATTTATCTTTTCATCAAAAGTATTTCATTCGATTTTTGAACCTTGCACAGCAGTGCTTCTCAAACTTTCTATACTTGCGACACAGTTAACAATCATAATTTTCATTGTGTACTCCTCCCCCCAATACAATAATAATGTATTGAATTCGATAATAAACTCTGACGCAAAGCTACAACCCGTCTTTAATTATAAACCGTACAAATATAAAAAAAAGTATTAAATTTTGTATATAATTTCATGACATACCCATAGGATCACTGGCAATTATTAAACTTGTTCTAAACTTACAAGGGGAAGTTACGACTAAGAAAATTCCTTTGGGATTGAAAGTGTTCAACCCTCAATGTAATTCCACCAAATGGCTTGTCAATTTGGAGAAATTAGATTTCGAAATTCATGTTTAGCTTTTATACAATTAAATTTTAACATCGCGCAACGAGTTCATAGCCTGATCGGTAAATCGTCTGCCTACTATTCCACGGGTTCAGGGTTCGTTTCCACGAGAGAGAGAGATCAACTTTTTTACTTCAATTCATTTAATTACTTTTAAATTAAATAAATTTATTTATATTAAATATTAAATGATAATTTATGTAATTATTTTGTATTTTATAAAGTAGAAAAAATAAATAAATTTATAGCTTAAATTATTTATTAATAAAATGATTTAAAATTATTATTAATTAAAAATATTTAAAATTATTATTAATAAAAACTATTAATAATTAAAATTAGTGAATTAATTATTATTTATTAAAATTAATTAATCAATTATTATTTATTATAATTAATTAATTAATTACTATTTATTATAAATGATGAATTATTATTAAGCATTTGTATTAAAAAGAAATGTAAATTTATTATTAAAATTATTATTAATTTATTATTAAAATTATTATTATTTTATTATAAAATTATAATTTATTATTGAAATTATTATTAATTTATTATTGAAATTATTATTTATTTATTATTGGAATTATTAGTAAATTATTATTAAAGTTATTTAAATACATTTATTATAATTATTTAAATAAACTTTTGAAATAAAATAAATTTATTTGAATTTATTAATTCAAATTTTATTTATTTTATTAATGGCTCGTAGAAAAGGTCTATGCCCTGATCAAATTGCTTATTTATTGAGAGTGATTTCTGAAAATGAATTGGATGCTGGTGAGCCGCGTCTTGCTCTAATTTAGATTCAGATGAAGACGTTCGATTCAGTGAAAGGTACTACGAAGTATCTGAAGAAAGTGCAGATATAATTGGATATATTCCAGTAAATTCTGATATATATATCACTGGAGATGGCGCAGAATGGATACCGCATAATAGTTTCTGGCAGATTTGCGACTGGAAATGTTTTGCGACAAACCAGTGGTCCAACAAGCTTCGCGAAATATACTGTGAAAGTCGGTTTTTTATGATATAAAGGGTCATAAAATAAAAATAATATTGAAAATAAACAGTTCTGCAGTTATTTATTAAAAACAATTATTTTATATATTTTATATCGTAGTGTCGAAATGACACAGGTGGACGTTTAATGGTAATCGAAATCCTGGACGTTTTTACATTAAACACAGGAGCAAAACCTGTTTAGAAAACCATTAGTTTCCATTCAATATGTTAATGTTTTTGGTCTTCATTATTTACTCCATGATAACATCTTTAAGAACTCTTTCTGGGGTTCGAAATATTTCTTTTCAATTTTGGATCTCTGAGATGCTTCTAATAGTGACACCATACCAAAATTATAAATAGGCCTATTGCCATTTCTCTGCGCGTGTGTGTGTGAATTGTTATTTCCTTTTCTTTCTTGGAAACTCCTGATCAGTAAGCTGGATTCATTTGTGCCCAGTATGAGCGTACTACCGTAACACTGTCTTTGTTTTAGTCTCTTAAGTGTTCCCGTCGTATATATCCGTCTCGCTTAACTGCTGCATTAAGAGGTGTTGGAAAGCTAAAATCATATTTTTTTGACAATTTGAGATTTTTACATTTTTAAATTGTGCAGATTTTAACCTTTCTAAAAATACCTTACGTTAGCCTCTAGGGTAGTTAGAAGCTCTTAAAACCTATTTTTAAATAATCGTGGAAAGTGGGCCACACCCATTTGAACGGCAAAAAAATGTAAACAAAGTGCTTCTTTTTAAAGCGCTATTATAAGTATCATTTGTATGTAATGGAATCTTTGAACTCGATTTTTACCCACTTTAAAAGACTTCTTTAAAAGGTCAGATTAATTCAAAATTTTGCACACTTATAGAGGACCGATAACAGTAGAATAATTTCATAATTGTGTTTCATTGTCCTGATCAGGATCCTAAAAAATAAAGATTTTAAAGATTTCGTGATTTGGCGACTAATTGCATAAACCACTTTCAGATTTGGCGACTCATTCCATATGCCATTTCCAGATTTCTTGACTAATTCCAAATTTAGCTACTGAGATTGAGGTGCAACCCTTAAACCGCAACTAGGCTTGTGGGTAATACTAATAGGAAAAAAAAGTGTTCTTTATGTGAAAAAGGGTAGGGTGGGTGCGTAGTTTTTCTGAAAATGGAAATAAAAAAAAGGACTCTTGCATGTGAATAAAAATAATTTATGTTTTAACTGCTAAATATTTTTAATTTTTATAAAGCAATACGTTTAGAAGTGATGATACGAACTAACATTATAGAAATACGTTTAAAAAGTCATAAATGTATGTTCTAACTGCTAAATATTTTTTTTTATTTTGATATAGCAATATGTTTAGAAGTGATACGAATTAACATTATAGAAATACGTTTAAAAGGTGGTAATACGATTGACATATATTATTTTTTTCGTAACACACTTTTATTAGTTAGACCTGTATCAATAGAGATGGAATCTTTGAAATATAACTATATGGAACTCATCCGAAACCCCGCAAACGGAAAGAATAAATACCCTTCAAACCCATTAATTAATATTCATTGAAGAGCAAGACTAATTACAGCAGCCACATAATTCCGGCTCCAAATATCAAACTCAAGGATAAATTCAACAAAGAATAAATGATAGTTTTATAAACTAAAAAAACAGGTTTTTATTGTAAATCGAACTAACAAATGAAAAACAGATTATAGTTTTAAAAAAAAACTAAAAAACACGCTTGAATAGTGAATCGAACTAAAAAGAAAAAAAATAATTCTTAATATAAGAATAAAATGCTTAAGGAGAGAATTAATGTCATTGGGGTAAAAACGTGGGGTGTGTGCTTTGTACTACATTTTTACACTAACTCAGCATTTTGTAATAGAACTAATAAGAAATTATAACAATTAATATAGAGCACCCCACGCTGTTATCCCAATGACATTAATTTTCTCGTTAATTAATTTAATCGTAAAAATTAAGAATTATTATTTTTTTACTTGTTAGTTCGATTCATTACTAAAGTGTATTTTTCAATTTTGTTAAAATTATAATTTATTTGCTTAAAAGTTGAAAGTCTGATATAAATCAAAACATGTATCTTTTATTGTAAATTGAGCATTTTATTTTTTTATTTCATAGCCGATTAGAAGTCTCACTGTATACATTAAAATCAATTTATCTCAAAATATAAATTTTGATGTTCGATGTACCTTTTCTGAAAAAATAATGTTCACAGGTATGTAAATTTCTTATGATAAGTTTATAAGGATAGCCAATATATACTGAAATGGAATTATTGTAAAAAACTCAAAAATGTATTATTTAGTTTTTTTATGCGATAAATGGTTCAAATTTCACAGTGTTTGATAAAATATTTCATAAATTATGAAAAAATTCAAAATTAGCTCAAAGCTCATTTCAGTATAATGAGAAAGGTGTATTTTAATTGTATGAAAAATTTCAAGCATGTACATATAACAAATTTTGAGAAATGGTACAACGAAAACACCCAATTTCTCATTGTCAATATATATATAGAGAGAGGTTTCCAACTCCCCTTAAATATACGTCTTTCGGAATAATATTCTTTACTCTGTACCACTATAAGTAAAACTAATCTGAAGAGGCTCTGAAATATGCAAATAAATGACCTTGACAGTGTTTGCGAAGGATTTATTTATTTCTGAGAAAAATTTGCTTATTTGGGCCTTTTTTTCAAATTAATACACTGCATACACTCGCCTATGTGAAGAACGGTGGCAATGGGGAGTGAATCGCGTAACTTTTAATCGGCAGTTAAGGGGTTAAGATTCCTTTGGCATATTAATTACTTTATATAAAAATGACCAATTACACTAGGCAACTCCAAAAAATGTTTCGGGCTGAAAAATAGTTTATTATGAAGCATTTATCCCGCTAAACACGAAATTCAACATAAGAACTTCATATTAGCCCTTGTTTTCAAGACTCAGAACTCAGGAGGAGTTCTGACCTAAAAAAAATTTGAAAAATAGCTGTGTTTTTACTCATATTTACATTATGTTTATGATCTTTGAGGTGTTCATTTTAGAGGGTAGATGGAAGAACTTGTCTCAGAATCCATTTCTAACTTTTACAAAAGGCATGTAACAGCTCCATCTCTGCAAATGTGTCTTGAGTGTAACTTAGAACGTCCGTAGAAAAAATAATAGACAATGATGCACGGATAAAGTAACTAAACGCCACAGACTAAATTAATCAGAATCGAGTGAACTCGTGAGAGATTATGACTCTCCAAAGCAGAAGGCACAGCATCTGGCATCCAGACTGCAGCAATGGAATCCATTCTTATCAGACATTAGGGATACAGTATACATGACTCGTGAGAAGAATCTTCTCCATTTTTTTTAGAAGAAAGAACATGTGGTTGCATATATTGATGTCAACGAAGTGAACTTTATGAACTTCAATTAAAATGTAAATAACTAGAGCGTGCTTATAGAATCTTCGAAGCTTAGTTTGAAAGTAGTATTACTACACTACGGCAAGTTTCTTCCTGCTACTCCCATTAGACATTCCGTTAACGTGAAAAAAACATAAGCATATGCAAATGTGAAATTACTTCTAGAGTAAATTACATCTAGTTCTTAATAAAATATGAGGATCATTAATAACAGATCTGTGGTGACTTGAAAGTCACTGCTTTATTCATTGGGATGAAGCTAGTCTATATCAAGTACTGCTGTTTTCTGTGTTTGTGGTAGATCGAAAATAGCACTATAGACAAGAGACAACAAAACAAATGGCCATCTAGAAATCTGAAATCCAGTAAGAGAAATGCCCAAAATGACTCTCTAGAGTACCCAAATGACCTTCTGCTCCCACCACTGTACATTAATCTGTAATTAATGAAGAACTTAGAGAAATCCATGAATAAGGATGAAGAGGCTTTCCAATAACTTGAATCGAAATTTCCAAATTTGAGTGATGCAAAGTATAAGAAGGAATCTTCGTGGCCCTCAAATACTCAAAATCATAAAGAATCCCGCTTTTGATCAAATCCTGGAAAGGAAAGGGAAAGTAGCCTGGGTAGCTTTTAAGTATGATGTAAGGATTTCTAGGCAGCAAAAACGATGTGAATTATCAGCAGTTTCTGAAAGAACTCCTACAAAAGTTCCATGGCCAAGGATGCAATATTTTTTTAAAGATCTATTTTTTACATTCTCATCTTGATTTTTCCCTAAGAACTGTGGAGCCGTAAGCTAAATGTTTCAACAAGATATCGCAGCCATGGGACGTATATATCAGGGTCGTTGGAATGACTCAATGCTTGCAAACTACTGTATTGTGTAAGGGATATTCGAGCTTCGACATACAAGAGGCAATCCAAAGGGAAATGTTCACATGAAATAAACTAAAAAATACTGCTGAGTTCTTATATGAGGACTGTTTCTTGAAGCATGACTTTTATATTGTATTTATTAAATAGTAATATATCGTTCTTCAAATTTATCCATAAATTGATTGATGGGATGTTGCATATCTTAAAAACAAGAGCTAATAAATAAATTTCAATCACATATTCATTTTTTTCAACCTAAAGTTAGTAAGAATAGGCTATTTAAAACTAGGAAAGAGACAAAAAGTTATTTTTTGTTGCCTAGTGTTATTCTTCGATAAAATATTATCCTAAGCTCTTCATTTAATGTGAGACGCTATGTTCTTTTTGACACGTTCATTTGTTTAGCAAGAAATGTTCTTTCAACAAGAATTTCCATAAATTCTTTAGAACTGCTTTGGAAAGTTAGAAAGTTGCTTTGGAAAGCTCTTGGTTTCACCAAGAACGGATGACGGCCTTTTTTACTGCTTGCAATGCTGTTGGACTAAGAAAATCGCTTGATTGTTTGATAAATGAATAACCTCTCTCTCTTTGTGCCTAAATCCTTAAGAGCTTTACAAACCTTTGATGAGATATCTTTTTGAAGCAGAGAAATAACTGCTCTATATTTCGATTTGATATTCATTTTATTGTGTTAACTAATTTTTATTATACTATTTTGTACTATCAATGAGCTATCTGAGAGGTATTTTTTTAACTCGAGTTTTACTCCATCCAGCGAAGTTGACACTTTGAAGTAAAACAACTACTTTCTTATAAAGAACGCCACAAATAAATAGAGCATAAATAGTCAGCGAGATAGCAAATACATTATGAGGACAATATTGCCTCATTAATTCTGTCTGAATTGTAAAAGCTTGTTCTTGAATTGGAATCTAGAATTATAGTTACTTAGCCATTCAAAGTTATTTGAAGATTTCTTGTGCGTGGTTTCTGAGGTTGCATCTTATTTAAAAGATAAATATCCATTTTTTGTCTTGACTATATATAAGTGTAATCAAATTTAACGTGATAAGTTAATAAAAGGGATTTACTGGAAAACGAGTTTCGAGTTTTCAGTTGGAATCCAATTTAGTTGTATCGCAATCACTACTATGTTCAGATCTCCCGAATATCTAATGAATGAGTGCGGCATCCACCATCTGTCCCAATTTGGCTTAGAGTGTGACACCAGATTAATTTCGATAAGGCGAGAAATTGGCACTAGAAATAACCTTCTATTTTTTCTTGAAAGATTACATTACATACGAGGGGGTTTGATGATATGGGCTCGAATCAGCATAGGTGGAGTACTCACTTGTATATCATTTGGGATTGCAATTTGACGCCTTATAAGTATGCAAACTAGATCCCATGTCGTACCTTATGCTACAGCCATCGGTGATTTCTTTCCTTTAATGTAGGATCATGTGAGGTCTCATACAGCTCGTATTATGAAACACTTTCTTGAAGCTGAAACAAATGCAGTTCCACTTTTGAAATAAATGCTTGTTTTAAGAAATTATGTTACAAAAAAATAGGCCTTTTATAAAACGAACTTTTTTTTTATGGAACAGGAAATAGAATGCATTTTAAATAGAATAGAAAACTTAAATATATTTTCAATTTTATTTAATATTGATGAGAGGTTTGAAATGTGCAGTGGTGAAATAAACTTACGAAGAAACTGTTAAGTGGCACTTATCCGTCAGGACAGTGCCCACGACCTTCGGTTCTGTAAGCACGTAACATAATACTAGACAAAAGTGATCACCTCTGTCAGGAGGCTATTACTGGCTTATGTACTTACCCGCTACATTACACCCCCACCAGTGAGTCGGCGGATAGGTGAACGAATGAGATATTTGTTATGGCCAGCATACGAGTTGTTGCTTTTAACTGATGGTGATGCATCCAGTTAGTCTGACGATTTTGGCTGCAGTGCCAAGTCAGTCTGACGACTTTTTGTTTTGCTGCGTCAAGTCAGTATGACGTCTTTTGTTTGCTGTTCTTGCGGGTAGATGGCACCACGACAGATCAGTAGGTTGGAATTTTTTTAATTCAGTCAAGGTCACCAACGACATGGCGCTTATCCCACAGGACAGAACCAGCGACGTTTGGTTCCGCAAGCACGTAACATACCACTAGACAAAAGTGATCACCTTTGTCCGGAGGCTGTTACTGGCTTATGTAGTTATCCGCTATTACTACTTCTACAAAAAAAAAATCTGAACTGGTTATTGCTTCCACATTGAAGTGCTCGGCTTGTACTAATAATAAAAAATTTTGTTCAGATTAACCAGTAAAAATATATATAATGACTATTAAATCTAAGTAACTATGCGTTTCATTGAAAGTGGTGCAAAAAAGGATGGCTAGTTTAAGTTATCATGAATCTCCCTTGCACCTTATGACAAGACTCTCTTAAACTCCGCAAAGCTTATTTGTGATGAAATAACTTGAATATTCTGCTCGATGATTCTAGTGAAACTGAAAATAATAAAATTATTAATAGATGTTGTCGATGGAACTTTGCAAAATCAAAGCTAGAAGCCTCGCAATTATATTGTTATGGTCACCAATAAAGACACTAGAAAAGTAATAGATGCTGAAATATACTGCATGTGTATAAGATCAAGCACATTCAACAAAATATGGAACACTTGGGTGTATTATAACTTGTTAAAGTTCCGTACAATATTTTGAATAAATGTATAATAAAAGAAAAATAATGTATGATTTTTCACAATTTTTGAATTGCAAAATAGAATGATGTCTTTCCTCTTAACTAAAATTTTAAATTATACCTAATTAATAATACTATTTCACCTACAATATGTCCCTAGATTGCCATTTGAAAATAAAAACATACATCTTAGATTGTAAGTAAATCAGCATTTTTTTTATATTCATTCGTATTAAAATAACTTTAAAATTAACTTTATTAAGATTCTAGGATATGAATCAGGAGTTTTTTATTCAAATTCAAATGAAACTTGAAATCAGTAATTAACATTTATAAATATATAATGATTTTAGAACAGATGAAAATATTAAATATTTATATTACAGTACAAAGTTAATTCTAAAATATTTTCCCTGCGTGGTTATTTCCTGAGTATTGAGTGGCCAGGGTAGCAGTGTAGTTACGGAGACGAATTCGTGGCCTAAGTGTCACAGGTGTGAGTCTTGATACAACCGAAGACCCTTCGCATAGAGGGTGCCGATTCCAGCTAAATCTGCCGAAGTTCAATATCTTACCATTAGTGTGGTATGGTAGTTAGATGAGAATGAGCAAGTGAATATTAATGTCACACTGTGTGTGTTCAGCAACACGAGGGCTTTTGGCGATGGAACTCGTAACTTTCAACATTACAAGTGAAGAGGACGACACCTGAAATGGCCCTCCCAACCCTAACTACCATACCACATCAGTGGGAGGAGGTTTGAGTTCTCGACAGATTTAACGTCCATCACTCCCCTACACGGTGGGTCCTTCATGGCACTGGGCTCGAACTCGTGACATGCCAGCCATGATCCGATACCTTGACCACTAGGCTACCGTGATCATTAAGATCTGTCATCTTAAATGTTGTCCTCGTCACTTGAACGATGTTCAAAATTACTTGTTCTATCGTCAGTAGCCTTCTTGATATCTAAAATACGGCACTAATATTACTCTATCTTTTAAATATAAGAAGTTAGCTGAAAAAAAATTTCATAGCAGAATATGCATTTTTTTTTAATTTTTGTTTTATTTTTAAGAATTGGTTATACTTATGGTGCATTTAATTTGTCAAATGAATAGATGATACGAATTCCTTAAAAGTACATTTTATTTACAAACAATACGCATTTTTTTATTATTAAATACTATCTAACTATAAGATGTTTCAAAAAATCCTTACAAATTGGGTAATATTTATAATGGTAGATGTCCTTTAATACCTTTGAAATGAAATATTTAAAACCCAACTTACCAAATTAATTTTGCTCATTTAAGTATGGATCACAACAATATTACTTTTCTAGAGAAATATAACAGCTATTCATTCTTTGGAAAGTAAAACAAGTCTGAAATAAAGCGACGGAATAATGGGCAATTCATTTCTTTTGAAAGGAGACTAGCAATTCAAGGATTTCAATTCGAGAGATTCTCGTTTAGGTTAACTAACTCGAAGTCGGGCCATCATTAGGGCTCTACAAAGCTTTCTTACAGAGGAGCTTCGTTCGTACACATGAAAAGGATTTCGAATGAATGCCCTGAGAGAAAATCTATAAGGGGAAAGGGAAAAGAAGATCCTTTTCTTTGAATAGGATTACATTACTTTTATGTGAAAAAAAGTTCTTACGTTGAAAAAGGATTATTAAGAATCGGGAATTTGTTGCATCTGATCTTAGATAGTAAGTCTCTGAGAGAGTAACAAATGATATATTATAAAATGTTCAGTGCAGGAACGTACATATATATACATATATACTTAAGACTCTTTTTTTTTTAATAGATACGAAGTTATTACATTTTGGAGTTTTTAATCAATACGTGTAATAAAGTTATTTTCAATTGTTATTTAATTCACATGTAATTGTCACCTTTTTAATTGTTATTAAATTGATACGTAATTGCTACATAATGATGGTTATTCAATTCACACTTACATGTTACATTTGGAATTTTATTTAATTGATGAAGTTATTATACCTTAGATTATCATTTAACTGATGCGTATATATATATATATATATATATATATATATATAATTTTAGTATTATACCAAAAAATAATTTTTCATTAAGAAAATGAGATTAGTAACGTACTTTGATGACATCGTAACGGCTCTTAAATTCTACGCAAGCGAATGCTATAGTCGATCAATTTAATATTTTAAAAAAAGTATAAATGCTTATTTGAAAAATAAGTATTGTTTGGATTATAAAAAATGCGTACAAATTTTTTTTACATATTTTTATAGCAATAGTTAGAAAAAATATCAGAATTTTTGGCATAATATAAAAAAAGTCTTAGGATTTTAAATGAATACAAACTGGTAAAATTTTCTTTCTGAGGTATACCAGCTTAAAGATTTGATTTGCCATTGAAATGCATAGGAAAACGAACATAAGATCCCTCGTAACCCTGTACATTTTTTTAAATTTAGAGCATTCAAATTTTATGAGATTATAGACAAATGTATAAGAAATAAAGAATAAGTTTAGCTAAAGAAGTTAGATTTCATTTTTTGACAGATTTCGTAGTGGGACCCAAGGGGGGGGGGTAAGGGAACCAAAATATGCTCCATAGAGTAAAATGCCAAAACCAAGACTATTTGTTTGTTTATGGGACATATATCTTTAAAAATTTCCCATAGAGCTTAGATTTTATTGTAACCCTAATAAAGATATTTTAATCACACATTTCGTAGGAAAATCTTTTTGCTCAATTTTTGAAACATTTTTTTTTCTCTGTTTAATTTAAGTTAGATATAATTTCTGAGATTTCATGATACATACGTAAGTTTAGTTGCCATTTTTTTAAAATAAAAAACACATTATCTATTAAATATGTTAAATACATTTTGTACATATATAACAAAGTACAGGAAATATAGGGAACCTGTTTTTTAGTAAAATATTAGAATATTTTCTCAAAAAAAAAAATTATAAAACTTAGTAATTTTGAAAATTTTTATGCTATGCGCTTTTTTACGCACAAAACTTATTTTTTAAAAACTATACACATTTTGATTAGGCTAAAAATAATTAAGTTCACTAAATACACAGGTATCCTGTAGAGATGTATAAAAAGTTTGGAACCACACAGTGCAATGTTTTTTTTTTTTTAAAAAGTGTACCTAAAGGCAAAAAATTGGGCTTTTGAGAAAGAGTGGAAAAGCTAGAGGTAGAAATGTTTTTCTTATATTTTTTTATCACAATATTTTTCCTGCCTATTTTATATACCTTAAAAATATACTTTAAACATTCTCTAGAATTACAAAAGTAATTTTAAATTAAAAAGTTTTTTCCTTCGTTATAACTGAACATGAACATAATTTTATCAAACATATTTCGGTACTTACGTATTATAGGAACAGTCGCCATCATTTAAGATAACTGGCAAAAGTATTATGATAACTGGCTCGAAATGTTCAAATGAAGACACTATCCAGGTAGGTCAAAAACACCCTTTATTTTTGAGTAGATAGCAGAACTCAGTCTGTACCTCACATGAATACTTAAGGTATCCGACTACTTGCGACAACTTTTTTTTTAAAAAAGATGGAGATATGGGGATTTTTTTGTGGTTTTTAGATTTGTTTACTACATTTTAAGAAAAATATGCTAAGATTAGGAAGAGAAAAATAAATAATTTTTAATAAAAAGGGAAAAAAATTGAGAAAAAGTTACATAAACGGGGTATGCTCTGTACAAATAGTAAATGAACAGATTCTCAATTTTTCAATTCTGATGTGTAGCTATGTTATTCATTATTGAAACAACCTTCAAGATAAGATATTTTTATTTTTACAAAAACTAGAGCACTTTATCTTAGTTATTATACGAATTTGCTTAAAAAACCGTGATTATATTCACATAAGGGACTATAAATTTTGTAATAAAACAATGATGATACATCTGAAGATTAAAACACTTTTTTATTATACAAAACATACACAAAAACTTCTGTTAATTATTTTCAAAACTTTTTGCGCAATCGCTGTCCCCGTTTGAGCATTTTCAAAAAAACACATTTCGAGTAAAATGCATTTTAATGTATGGCGCTTCGCTTAAGTAATGGCATTTGCTTTTACTAAAACACTTGTAGTTTTTATTCTAGAGAATGGAAAATAATAAACTGGGTGTTTTTGTAAAACTAATATAAGATAGCCTATAAAATAAGATAATAAAATTTTGTGAATTTTTGGCAAAATTTGCAATTTTAGGGTAGATAAGAGAAGTTTTTCACAAAACACGTACACACTCATACAACAACAAGACGAAACTAAAACTGAAGGCAGAACCGGCATCTTAACAAGTTACACTGTAATCTTCATGGTTAAAGTTTTTTTAACGAATACAGTTATAAACTGTTACGAAATCAATTTTTTTTTTAAAAAAATAATGGAAAAAAATTTAAATAATTTCATAAAAAGTAATGCTGCTTAGATAAACATAGAAAATTGATCTAATTTCTGTTTAAAAATGCATTGAAATTACAAGAATCTAAACTTGTCTAAACTGTCTAAATCAGGGGTGTCCAACACGCGGATCTCCAGTATATAAGTTGCAGCCCACCAACTCTTTTTTTAAAAAAATAAGTATCATGTTTTTAAAGTTTCTTTTTCATTTTGAAATTTATTTGATGGTAAATTTATATATATATATATACACATATAAATCCACAATGTATTTGCCTGTTACCTGTTCATGTTTTAAAATAAATCCGTTTTGATAATAGAAATGTCCTTTAGATTAAAATAGATTTATATTTTATCAAACAGTTACATTTGATTTTACTGAAATAAATTACTTTTTAATAAATTCCGAATCGCATTATGCATATCCTTTACCCTATTAATGGTACATGATTCTCTGTGTGTGCGACTTTCATTTCTCTTCCTTTTCTGTTTGGAGTGCAAAAAAAGCAAGAGGTAGTCAGAGATGTTTTTTAAAATTTAAAAAAAGTATTCAGGATGGTTAAGATAAAGGGTAATGTATACTTAATCGTTTGCGAATGACAGCACAATCAAATTTCAACGTTGAGTAAAGAAAGACCAATTCACAAAAGGAACACCGTTAATTTCAAGAAAATGGCAACTGTCATATTTTAAACATTATTTAATCATTTTATTATTATATTATATAAACATTATATTATTTATGTCTGGGGCAATACATGAAAAATAATGAAAAACAATAATAATAATTCATTTTGTTTTAAATTTTCACTCCAATAAATGTTTTTTGTTTCCAAATCTGATATAAAGGTACATATTTTTATGTGCAGCCCGCGAGATTTAATGTTTTTCCGAAGTGGCCGTAAGGTCATTTGGGTTGGACACCCCTGGTCTAGATACCAATCATAACTCATTGTTTTTAAACTCACTTCCTTAGTCCTCGTGTTGGTTGAGTGTGAAAGTTTCCAGAGGGTAATGCAGCTCAGATGTCGTCCTTGTCGCTTTAAGAATTCTAAAAAAAAGTGCAGACCTAATAGCCCTTGTTTTGCTTAATAATTTAATGTTATAAACAGTTAATCTATGTAAAAATCACAAGATCCACTGTGAATACCATACTATACAGTCTCTATCTCGATGCGGATCATGGAATCCGTGCGACGTAAATATAACACTTACTCTAGTAGATCAAAAAAACACCACCGAAACTTTAATTTTTTTAAAAAAATTTAGTAATGAGATTGTTAATTGTAGTTACCGTAAAATCCGGCGTATAACGCGCACCGGTGTATAACGCGCACCTATACTTTCAAGCTAAATTTTTCAATTTTTAGGTATATTCGCCGTATAACGCGCACCCCTTTTTTAACGAAGATATCTGAAGTATTAATATACATTGTTTTTTATGTTTTGAAGTATTTTATTCGAGGAATTAACCCACCCTTTCGAAAAATTAGTATACTTCTAGAATTACTACTGTTCTCTTGTTCATAAGGCAAGTCGTTTCTTTTAAATAAACAGTGTTTCGATACATCTAGAAGTGAATTTTTTTTATGCCCATCCTTTTTGTTATTTTTAAAGCTATCGTTTTTATACCCGGCGTATAACTCGCATCCTTAATTTTAGATCTTATTTTTTGTGTTCAAAGTGCGCGTTATACGCCGGATTTTACGGTAGTTTTTTAATATCGAAATAGAACAAATTTTTTACAGATAATCCTTATTTTTTGGGATTCTTTTAAAAATAATATAGCTACAAATTATGCATTTTAATTTAACGAATACCAATAATTTGAATTGTTTGTCACCTGAGAAGAAACAAATATATAGGATTAATTAAACAATTTTGCCCCCTGATTATAGAATTTTCTTTAAACGATAACCATTTAATATAACAACCTAACTCTTGCATCATTTTGTAGATCAGTATTAGCAGCAGTAGATAACACTAATGCTCTTTCAGGTAACCAGGACATCGTATACTTTGAAAAAATCGATTTTCAATTTTAGTCCTGAAAAATTGTGCATATCCTTCTGAATCTAAAAATGATAATACTTATATGTTTGTTGATAAAATAGCCCTAAATTATGAAAAATAAAAGTGTGAGCAAATGACAAAGCCCCTTTTGACATATTTTAAGTGTGTAGTTTCTCCTGTGTTAGATCTAAATAAACATTTGATTTCTTTTTTCATTTGAATGAATACTAAGTATATCTAAACATGATACATGTGCATATAATGAACAAAACATGTTTTGGTATATAATGTCTAATTTTTTTTAAAAAAAGATATATATGTGCAAAAAGAAAATTAAGATTTTCAAAATTTTAAGGTTTTATGATTATTTCAAACAAATTATGCAATTAATTCATTAAAAAAACTGGTTCATTATGTTTGATATGTTGCTTTATATATATGTGTAAAATGTTTTGTATATTCAAGAAATATTTTTGTAAGAAATGGTACCTACATGAAAGTATTACCAGATCTCGAAAATTATATATTCATGTTAACTAAAACAAATAGAAAAAATATAAGAATTTAAGATTAATTTTGTAACTCTAGAAAATGATTAAGTATTATTTTTAGGCATATAAAAATAGGCAAGCAAATACTAATCAAGTGTATAATATGTGAAAACATTGTTTTGTTTAGTGATCACATTTTGAAGCGTGACACATGACACTTTTTAGTGAACACATGACACATTTTCTGAAAAGCATATTTTTTTTTTGCATTTAAGTACATTTTTAAAAAAAAAAACACTCTTGCACTATATATTTCCAGATTTTTTATACTTCTATATAAGATGCCTATGCATCTAGTGAACCTATTTTTTTTCTATTAAAATAGTGCCTATTTTTTTAAAAATGGTTTTATGCATAAAAAAACAAAAAAATAAAAATTTTCCAAATTTCAAAGTTTTATAATTATTTTACAGAAACTATACTAAAACTTTACTAAAAAAATAGGTTCACTGTATTTTGTGTATTGTTTAATATGTGTAAAAAATATTTTGCACAAAAATGGCACCTAAACGTAAGTATATATTATGAGTTCTCAAAAATTATATATTACTTAAATTAAGTAGGAAAAAAAAAACTTTTGAACTAAAAAGTTACTTTCATAGTTCTACTGAATAACTAAATTCTCTTTTTTTTAACATAAAAAATCTGATCTCTCTTGGAACATAAACAAAGGGTCTTAATTTTGGCATTTTACTCTTTCGAGCATGTCCTGGTTAACTAAAAGAAGAACTCAGGAAAAGATTTGTGGGCAAGACATCAGTTTTTGAGGAAAATGTGTTGGTACAAGAGAAATCCTGATACGTTATTTTGTTTCAAGAAATGAAATCGCCCTTATACTGTTTAGCTTAATCCCTTAATGTAGTGTTTCTCAAACTGTTGTGCGCGCCCCCTGGGTGGGGGCGCGAGCATATCGAAAATAAAAGGTTAAAAAAAATTAATTTACTGGAATGAAAAAACAACAACAAAATACTTCCTAATATAATTAAAAAATACAGATTTACATTGATATGATTTATATATATCATCTGGTGAAAAAAGGTCATCAAAAATAAAAGATTCTACTTTGAACGCTCATTAGCTATCTTTGATCGTATAACTAAATAAAAAAAAAATATTTTGTTTGCATTGCTGTAATCCTACGTTGAGAGATTTTTTTTATTACGTTTCTTTTTTAACTTAAAATATTACTTTTGCTGGCTTTCGAACTTACNAACCTAAAATATTACATTTGCTGGCTTTCGAACTTACTGGTATGATTAACTGCATCCCTTTTTTTTAGTGAAGTTGCAAATTATATAATTCTGTTGCGTTTTTTTTTCACAATGTGAAAGAGTTTTATGATACATGGATAAGCATATTGAGCACTTTGAAAAATGGCCAAGATTTATTTTTTATGAGTATACTGAAACATATGGTACAAAAATCGTTAATTCTGGGAAAACTGTTTATTTGTTACCAATGACCTTGACAGAGAATCCTCTAATATGACAGTCTTAATGGGAGCTAAAATGAATTGATAACATATCTCCTTTTTTGGGAGTGGCAAACGTTGTTTTAGAATCTTAAGGTACTTGTTTAGACCGAGTTCCCGGCACGACCACTATTTTTCAAAAATATTTTCTTGAAAATGCTGCATTTCCCCCTATGAATAACTTAGTGGTTTTAATTGTGATGTTGTACGACTGATTATGGTTTATAAATGTAAATGAGCAGAATATAAAAAAAGAATTGGTCATCTGTGATCTCTCTGAAAGGAAATTGAAGCTGATCAAACAAGGGAAACACTTGCTGAAATAATGCATATTAATCATGTTAGCGAAAATAAATTTGAGAAAAGCAATAAACATGAAACGAAAGGAAAATTTTCAATAGCTACATTAAGAGCTTTATCAAGAAAATATGAAGCCATAAGTGTACCGCAAAATGCACTTCATCCTGTCAAAAAGACACAAGCAAGAAAAAGTTCAACAGGATATTTGTCGATCATCAAGGGACATTAAAATTACAATAACGGGAACAAAATGTGACAGTTTTGCTTGTAAATAACTTACCTGTAATGTCAGTAAAAAGTGTCTGTGATTTGTGTCCTTTATTAAGGTCACGCACATTTGGAACAATTTAGTTCAGTTTTATTGGATATTTTCTCAAATTATGAAAGACAAATAGAAAAATCCTTCAAATAGGTAAGTATATTTTCTCTGAGTTAAATTATTCACTGAAATTGTGATTTTTATCTTGTATATTGAAAATAATTATAGAAAAAAAAATTGGGGTGCATCACTCCCCGCGACCATTAACGTTAGTATCGAGTGCACACCTGATCCCGGGCTTTCTCACTTTAAATATTAAAAAAATAACACAATTGTTATTCATTAGAATTTTATATTCTTTTTTATTAACATTTAACTATAACTATAACATTAACTATATTATTAACATTTATTCTAAACGCTAATTCTGCGAGGCTTAAAATTACAGTTCATTCAAAACCGTTTATAATATGAGTATTCATTTCAATAAATCATTTTACATTTTTGTATACATTATCATACACTTGGTTTTACTCTCCTTACAATTAAGCTATTGTATCAAGAATAATGTATTATCATTTTTTAAAAAAATAAACTCGTGTTAAGAGTGGGTACTTCTGTCAGTATAAGAACAAGTTTAATAATTATCAGTGACTTCCATGGGTTTGTCTTGCTGAGCAAAGTTTTTCAAAGGAAGGCTAAAAATTAGAAATTAACATTTTTTGATATTTAGCTCAGATCTATATTTTGTCTTCAAAGTAGCCATCGCAAAAAATCCGGATTCACAAAGGTATGATGTTAAAAATGGTAATAGTATACGAAATGCTTTTGTTTTCAGTGCAGAAAATTCAGCATCCACCTCTATCCAGAATTCAAAGAGTGATTTATTACAAAATTGCCCTTTAATTTCGTCACTGGATGTGAAATCTATGAAGATCTCTTTTTCGGCAGTTGAGAGCCCTTCTGAAGTATTTTGAAATGGATCCTTAACCCATTCGTAACTTGCTATCAATTTGCCCTCGTCTGTGTACTTGTTGATGCTTTATTATCGTCGAATGCTCGCTGTGATTTAAAAATAAATCTATGATTTTGTTTTAATCCACTGCCGTAAAAACTTTATACCTTGAATTACAATTAACGCGTGAATTATGAAATGTACATTCAAGAGAGATTCGGTAGCTAATCGATTCGGCCAAGACTGACTAGAATTGTACGAAGTACAGCATTTTTACATGTTTTGTGCAGACGTCTGTTAGGTTGCCTAGACTCACATGAACGTTCGCGAGGATGCCAGATGTAATGGATATGATAAAGAGCAACATAGATTAGGCTATTTTTTAATGACATTTGTACTTTTAGAAATGGATCTTGAAGGAAAAAAATCTTTAATTAAATATTATTTCTCAATCTGTTTCAATTTAAAAAATTAGAGAAAGAAAAATAACATAATTAACCTATTACTTAAAAAAGTAATTTACTTAAAATATATATTACTTAAGAGTAACATATATAAAAAATTTAATACTTATCTTATTAATACTGAATTAAGAACAAGTTTAATAAGTATTAGCGACTTCCATGGGCTTGTCTTGCAGAGCAAAGTTTTTCAAAGTTTTTTAGAAATTGACCCTCTGAGTTCTTTTTCTATATTTAGCTGATATCTATATTTTGTCTTCTAAGCAGCCACCGCATTTTGCAATATGTTCCAATTTAAAAATTATAGAGAAAGGAAAAATAACATAATAATTATTCTATTATTTAATTTTTTTTCTTTTTTTTTTGCTTAAAAGTAACATATACAAAATTTAATACTTATGTTATTAATTTGTACGGTTTATAATTTAGATCGTGTATTGTAGCTTTAGCGTCAAAGTGCATTATTATTGCATTCAGTAATTTATTAATGTATAAGGGGGGCGCGATAAAAATTGTGATTGAAAAAGGGGGCGCCAGTATTGAAAGTTTGAGAAGCACTGGACTAGGGTCTCGAAGGGAAGACAGAATATAATTTAGTCCCTTATCAATAGCAAAGATTTCACTTTTAAAAAAATCTAAACTAAAATCAGGATTTCTTTTCTTTATTTTAACAATCCCATTGGTGTCTTAGATAAGTGCTCCACTACCAGATTGAGAATCCTCGTCTTTGCTACCATCAGTATATACAAGCGTAGTGTACTCTGGAATGCAATATAATTTCCAGGGAAAATTGCTGGAGGCATCTCGGAGCATCGGTTTTCTTAGAAACCCTAGAAAGCAATTGAGTATAGAAAT
>BMAV01020765.1:333663-380061 GCA_019973955.1 Trichonephila inaurata madagascariensis
TCTTTACGGATAAGAGTCGGTTCAGTACCAGAAGCGATTCTCAACGCGTTTTGATTTGGAGAGAGATCGGGACCCGGTTTTATCCCAGTAACATCAAGGAAAGACATCGTTACGGTGGTCCTGGAGTTCTTGTCTGGGTTGGCATTATGCTGAATGGCGGAACTGAGCTTCCCATTTTCGACAGAGGGTCTGTAACCGGGGATCGCTATTCTGAGGAGGCACTTCTTCCCCATGTGCATCCTTTCCGAGGTGCCATTGGCCCAGACTTCATTTTTATGGATGACAATGCACGGCCACATCGCACTCTTGCTGTTGAGGAGCTGCTGGAAAGTGAAGATATCACTCGAATGGATTGGCCAGCGTGCTCCTTAGATTTAAATCCCATCGAACATGTGTGGGATGCTTTGGGGAGAAGTATTGCCACACGCTCACATCATCCGGAGTATAACCAACAACTCAAACAGATGTTGATTGAGGAATGGGCACTCCTACCTCAAAAAATGTTGCACCAGCTGGTTCTGAGTATGCGGAGACGGTGCAAAGCAACCATTGTAGTAAGGGGAGGGCATATACCATATTAAGGAACATCTGCTTGTTGTTCTTCCTGTTGGATAGACAATCATGAGTCACGATACTATGCGTTCAATAAAGCTTGTTTTTGTTTGATTCCATACCGTATGCGTTGTGTTCCTTTTTCAGCGCCGATGCTTTTGTCATTCTTTACGTACATAATACTCTCCCTCATTTCAGAATTTCATGTCTCTCAGATGATTTTTCGTGAAGTTATGGCAATAAACCCACCTGTTGCTTAAGTTTTGCACACCAGTGTATTAGAACATGAGATTAAATTGTACATCATAAGAAAAAGTGGTTTGTAGTTTAATGAATTATGCAACACATACATATTTAAATATTTAATTGAATATACTACATGTGGTTAAAAGCAATATGATATACATATATTTTATGAAATTCCATCATTCTTTAACATTTTCGTCGTTTCATGACATTCTATGCCTATTATAATTTTATAAATAACTAAGTGAATGAATTTACTGTTCAAAAATATAAATATTTTTTTGTGTGATAAATTATAAAAAATTTATTAATTGAATACTTTTATTTCAATTAGGATATTTCTGGGCGTGCTCCCATTTCTATTGATAAAAATATCCTTTAGTAGTCAGTATTGTTATTAGTTATTATTTGTTATGAAACTTTGCGTTTATGAAATTATGAAATTATATTTGATTGTGTTGGTTTTTGTTTGCACTTCTTGGATTTAACGTTCAACAAGATATTGTCCGAAAGCATATACAGCACGTTTTGATATGAATTACCCTTAACCCCTAAACTGCTTTGCGAGAATTATAAAAACTCTTACATTACTTTTAAATTAAATTTTTAAAAAAAAATTCATCTAAATTTCATTCTTTATTCAAGCATTTTGAACATAATCTAACTTTATCACATAAATGTGATTTAGAACAAGTTTTTAAAATTTTAGTAATTTTTAAATCATTGATTGGTACAGCTTAGTCTACTTTGGCTCTTGTGCCGTAAAATCATACAATCAATTAATCAAAAATCCTTAACTGCCTTTGGCGTATTTATCCTTCTCTCTCAACCGATACATTAAGTGGCCCGGACGTATATATACTTCTTTGCGCTGCTATGAGTAAACTATTTTGAAGGCTTTGCAATGCAATAAAGTGAACTTGACAGTGTTTGCGTAGGGTTTACTTACTTCAAAGAAAAATCTGTTTATTTTTAAAAAATAATATTTTTGTCATTTTGAACCATTTTTTAAAAAAATTTTTATTCAGTCTGAACATAATTTAATTTAGATTCAATGTTTTTTGCATTTATATAATACTAGCAGTTACAGTCTGCTTTGCTGGGTATTTCACGCTATTATATAAACGTATACTGCTTTTATATATATATATATATATATATATATTCCTACCGAGTTGCCAAGAGGAAATTTGGCACCTTCAAACTAGTTTAACCCCACTTATTCGGTCCTAAGTCCGAAATTGCATTCTGACTCGCTAGGTTCTTTTTTATAGTTCCTTTTTTTTGTATTTTTTCGATCTTCATGTTTTGCTTTTATATTTTTATTACGTTATTTCTTGTTATGTTCATTATCTATTATTTCTGGTTTTTTAAAATATTATACAAATTTCTTTTATANATATATATATATATATGTACAGTGTGTCCAAAAAAGATTGTACTTTTTGTGACGGGCTCACACGTCTTTTCTTTAACATGTCCTTTGGGTACTCTTGGAGCCAAGATTAATGGCAACTCTTTTCCAACCAAACCCAAGAAGTGAAACGTGAAGGTAAAATGAAAGTTAGATAGCTTTTAAATAACAGAAATTTCAGTAAGTAGAATGGCAATTTAGGTAATGTTATGAGAGAGATTGATACAATCGTGAAAGGACGGCCAATAGAGGTTATTCTGAAGATAAAGCCATTAGGTCAAGGTGCATACCATTGCACTCGCGTAAAAATGCCATTTCCTAGTATCGGAGCTACGATTGGATTAAGGTAGGATTGATTATTTAATATTAGGACTTGTGTTATTATTGGAATTGAGATTAGGTGGGTTAGATATTGATAGTGGTCCTAGTAAGGTTATTTCGATATTACTTTTATTGTGCGTTTGTTCATCTTAGATTCTCACGTATATAATTATTATCTAATCTGTTAAGAGTTTAAGTTCTAGTTCTTAATAAAGTCATATTAAGAACATGGACACGTCTGATCCTTTTGTTAATCCTACACCTCTAGCTCACGCAGATAATCTACGAGAAGGGCACTCTAAGGGGGCACTTTCACACTTTTTTAAAAATTTTCTCTAGTTTATCTGAGGTACTATTGGAATAATTTATTATATCAGAAGCTAAATAATATATCTCAAAGTTTTTTTTTTTAACAAAGTTGTACCCTACAAAGATTTAATATGGATGCCCTTCGTGATATGGCAGATATATAGGCGATACTCCATGTACGTCCATACTTTCACCACCATGTCTCTTGTAACGGTAGAAAAAGAATGTACTTTTTTTTTTCTAGGTACCGAGTATGTAGAGAAAGGTAAAAATTGGCCTGAACGCTACTAGATACTCCAAGGAAGGATTGCCGAACTCTATCAACTATTTTTTACAAACGCGGTCACCCTGTGCTTATGCCTTAGCAAATGCAACCTGTCTCCATTACCTGTGTATACCAACTTTTAATTGAGTTTTTGTCCGGTGGATTACCCAAATTGTCGCTGAAAGTTAAATTGAACTGTGATAACAGCACAGTTTTGCGTATTCCACAGCACAAAATGACTTCTGTGGTTTGGTGGGCAACATGTTGACAATTTTGTGCTCACAGGAAAGGTGGATATTTCAAAACGTGGAGTACCTAGTAGCTTTCCGGGCAATTTTCAATACTCTCTACATACTAGGTACCAAGACAAAAATAAAGGAAAAGAGTACATTCTTTTTCTGCCGTTACAAGAGATATGTTGATGCGAGTATGGAGTATCACCTAGATATCTGCCGTGTCACGAAGAAAGCTCATGTTGAATTTTTGTAAAGTTCATCTTTGGTACAAAAAAAAACTTTGATATATTACCTAACTTCTGGTATAATAAGACATTCCAATAGTATCTCAGAGAAACTGGAGACATTTTTTTAAAAAAAGGTACAATCTTTTTCGGACACCCTGAATATAAATTAATGATATCTTGATATCTAAAGACAAACATTAAGAATTCGACTGTATTGAAAAATATACTTAGACCTGTTTAGATCTGTTACTCTCACCTATTGATATAAAAAGAACAGAACTTCTAATTAATAATTTTTAATAGTTTCTAAAATTGTAGTTGCACGAATTTTTGCGTTCTTGTAACTCAACAACCAAATGTGGGTTTCCACTAAACCACTTTCCAATGGATGACAATTCCGTAAGAGAAACATGCATGCCGAATTTCAAGACTTAATGTAATGGAGCAAACATGACATTTTTACTATCAATTCGCTGCTTAACCTCATTGAGGGTCGATTTCCAAAAGAAACGTTCTTAGCGGATCTCAGTTCAACAAAATAAAAATGCAAACAAAATTTAATTATTGTAGAACTAATAGTTCTAAAACGGTATTTTTTTTGTCCAAACGCCACAGTGCCCCCCCCCCTCTACTTCTCCCAGGAGTCAATTTCCATAAAATACATTCTTAGTGGGTCTCTATTCAACAAAAGAAACATGATTAAAAAATTTCAAGTATATGGTGTAACAATTCAATAACAAGATAGTTTTTTTAAAACTCACCCCCACCTTGGGGATGGATTTTCTCAGTACTCTTTGTTAAAGGAACTCTTTTCCGTGAAAGGAACATGCCTATCAATTTTCAAGTAGGTAGGTCTAACATTTTAGAAACAGTACTATTTATTTATTACTCCACTTAATCTCCCGCAGCGCCAGTTGATGGTCGATTTTCGCGAAACATATTTTGTAGCGGATATCTACTCTATGGAAGGAATCTGCGTACTAAAATTCAGAAATACACGTCTAAGAGTTTACAAACAGAAATAATTATCTATAGCACCCCTTAAGCCCACACAACGCCTCTTTAGAGTCAAATTTCACAAAACCCATTCTGTAGTATATCTCTAATCCATAAAAGAAAACTGTTTACCAAATTTCAAGAGTGTACGTCCAATATTTTAAAAAATGGAAATAATTATTTATTACGACCCCTTATCCCTCGTAACGCACTTATTGGTTTGATTTTCACGAAGTTCGTTCTTATAGGACATCTTCCCCATGAAAGGAACATGCCTATCAAATTCCAAGTCTGTAGGTTTATTAGTTCCGAAGATATCATCAAGAGTCTAAGTCACTTTTCTCCTTTATATATATATGCATATTTAAGTTTTCGCGAATGTTTCTTTAACAGAAAGTTCACATTGCTTACTTTCAAACAATAAACAATTTTAATGCTTTTCTGAAAAAAATGTAAATACTTTAAAGCAAATTATTATAAATTTTTTTATCTTAATTTCGTGAAGATACTAATATACTCATTAAATATTATAATCCCTAAATATATCTCATAATTTCAAGCTACAAATACTTTTAGCAATTGTGACTGATAATGAATAATATTTACCTATCAAAAGTATTTTCAATTTAAAATTAGTATTGTTCAAAACACAAAATAAAACACACTTATTTCTGAACAAATTTAGAATTAGGTTGTATTTTCTGAGAAATGCAAGTAAAAGTGTTTGGTTGGAATAGAAGTCAAAGAGACAAGTACATGGGTTCCATCACAGCACCATAAAATGCTGCGTATATATATATAATGCGATTTTTCAACACAAAATAATCAAAGTTTACGTGTGCCCGTTATGCATTGTGTATAAAAATGAATCAAGAATCAAGTTCTTAATTTTATTCGAAATGCCCAGAAGCTCAGCATAAAAGAAACTTTTAAATGAATATAAGAATGCTGCAAAACAGTAATATTATTTAATGAAGCAATGTATTACTTTCTATCTCAAAATCAATTACAAAAAAAAAAAGGAAATGCTTTTTATTTTTTACTTCGAAAGATAACAAATGTACAAAAAAACATTTTAGTAAAAATTATGCAAAAAATTAGTTGTCTAAGATGCGGATCTACTGTTCAAAGATAAGAATTTAAAGTACATGCTGCCAAATCATTTCTATATATCGTAAAGGTCAATAACCTCCGTCGAAGAATGAAAAAGACATTACTACTCGATTTTTTTTTCTAGTCTAGTGAACATTTTAGAAATAATTCAGTTCATTAAGGATTTTCTTAGCACAAACTGTTTAGCCATCATGTCGTAAGTATTAGTATTTGATTGAATTTATGATTTTTTTTCACTTTAAAACTTTAAAATAGCTTGTGGTTCCGATTATAAAAGAAAAATATCCCCTAATAAAAAGAAGCAAAAACTGTCCTTTAACTCTTTCTGTTTCAGCGTTCTACTACATGGCACATCTAAATTCACTAGCTACTCAAACTTAAACTCTCCTGAGTTCTGATCTTTGCAATAAATATTGAATATATATTTTTTTATACTTAAAAATAGCCTGACAAAAAATTGTTTTATTTTGTTTTGGCTAATTCTAAACTGTTTTTTTTTTCAACATTATTTTTCATAATATACTCGTAACGCACATGCGTAATCATAGACTTAATTTGGGAGTTCTATCACCCCCAGAATCAATATGATATATGAAATGCTCACAAAAATTTACCTGTGTACACCTTAAGATCTAAATCAGTGTTTCTCAAACTGTGGAGCGCGCCACCTCTAGAGGGCGTGATAACCATAGGAGGGGGCACGAGCATATTAAAAAGTGGAAAAGAGAAGATTATTCAAAAAAAAAAAAAAAATTATTAATTTTATGAAATTAAACAAACGAAATGCATTCTGACATAATGAAATATATATAAATATATACTGATATAATACACTTATAAATGTATCAGTACTATACAATGTACTTTATAATTAATTTAACAATACTAAGTTAAAAACAAGTTTAATAGTCATTAGTGATAGCACAGGCTTGTCATATGTAAAATTATATGCAAAAATTAACACTTACCTTGATAATTTTTACAGTTTATAAGTAATCCCTTAACTGTAGATCAAAAGTTATGCAATTCACTCCACAACGCCGCCTTTATGCACTTATGTGGTGTAATGGAGGAGGAGAAAGTGAATTAATAAAGAATTGTATGGAATAAGTAAATACTTCGCAAACACTGTTAAGATCATTTCATTGCCTTCCAAAGCCTCTAGAAAAATTTTATGGATAGCAGTGAACAGAAAAGATCGTATTTCGGATAGACGTATATATATGTCCAGGACAATTTACGCCCTGGCTGAGCGTGAGGTTTATATATGCCGTTGGTGGAGAGATTAAAGTCGTATTTTAGCTTTGGCGTCAAAGTATAGTACTATGGAATTCAATACATAGTTATTGTATGGAAGGGGGGGGCGCCCCAGGAAAATTGCGATTGAATATTGGTTCGCAAGTATTGAAAGTTTGAGAAGCACTGATCTAAATAGATCATAATACCTCTTTTTCTCAATTCCCACTATTATTTCAAAATCTCCCTATATATATTGTTCAAATTTTCAATCGCTAATAAAATGCTTTTTATTCATCCACTCAAGTTCAGGACACTTAATGTTAATACAGTTTTATCTCAAATATTAATTCATTAGTTAAAATTAACTAATGAATAAATAGTAACAAATATAATAGCCCAACACCATATTAAAAAGGAAAATCTCTCGCTGTATTCCTGTAGCGTAATCGAATGAGCATTGAACTTCTAATCCAAAGATAGTGGGTTCGAATCCTACCTGGGATGGTCTACTTTCTGAGAATGTGGATCATGAATGAATAAATAAATATTAAAAAACAAAGATAGTAGCCCAACAGTATATTAGAATGGCAAATCGCTTTCTATTTTATCACTTAATATTGTGATTCTCTCATATGTATTTACATATTTATATTAATTGTATATATAGTTATTTAATAAAAAGCAACTAAAAAATAAAAAAAAATCTTTGTTGACCTAAGTAGAAATTTACATTTTTTTTATATTATTTGTTTAGTTGATAGTCCAGCTTTCTAGGGTAGTGAAAAACAAACACTTTAAAAGGTGTTTATCCAAATAATGACTTTATTTGAAAGAGCATGACAGAAATTAAAATTCGTCTGACAAAATGAGTTGTCTGGTGATTAAGACTACGAGCTCGCGGTGGAAGGTTTTCGAATCCATGTGAAGCATTTAGATTCATTTGATTTAGCTTATTTTAAATTGATACAAATTTATAACTTGTACTTAATTAGTCATTAGAGAGATAGTCTAGTATATACTGCATAAACTGACAGTATGAGCGTCTTGGAAGCGCATGTGAACGGCAATGATCAATGACATCATGTGATGTGTGATATTATCGACACTACGAGTTAACTACATGGCAACTGCGTTATATTTATTTTTGCTGTGTATCCCAGTATACAGTTTTGGTTAATACCAAAGCACGTTGGTATCATAGGCAACAAGCAAGTTGACATCGTGGCTCGGTCGACAACGGCACACTCGCCGCTAGCACTAACGTTTTCAGACATGAAGCGCTTCATTCTACATCGTATTAATAAAATGTTACAGGAATCATGCAATTTTACATATTAATAACAAGTTGCTCTCCATGAAACCTGCTATTGAAGCTTGGCCTGTAATAACGATGCTAAGAACCGCTGTCAAACTGATTCGTGTTCACATTGGCCATATTTGTTTTACTCACATGCATATTTTATTCGGTGAGAATGCTCCTGAATGAAATTCATGCAAGGTCTCGTACTCTGTTCATCACTTTTTCAAAGAGATTTTCTATAATTTTTATCATCATCCATAATATTTTTTCTTTCATCTGTTTTATCCTTATTTGATTTGGTTGGAAGAAATCCTCAACCAAATCTCTCTATTTGCATTCTTACGTTCTCTCTCTCTCAATTGGTGTTTTACATTAAATATAATTTTTTATGTGTAATTTGTTTTAAATATCTGGGTTTTTTTCTAAATGAACTACTTTATTCGCTATGCAAGAGTCAAAAAAGAATGTTTACATTACTTTTAAAGTTTAACTTTTTTAAAATTTTTCTTTTGTAATTTTTTAATTGAAATTTTATTGAAGCGTTTTGAACATAATCTGACTTTATCACATAGCCTTTGATTTACAATCAGTTTTCAAAATTTTAGTTCTTGTTAAATCATTGTTTGGTGCAGCTAAGCCAAATTTGGCTCTTGTGCCAAAAAACCATGCAATCAACCCCCTCAACTTTCGTATTACAATTGCCACAATAAAATTTACACATTATAGATTCTAAAAAAATTAATATTATAGCACTTACATATTTTATATTTCACTGAGCTTGAATTTATTGGGAAGTATTAAAACAAGTATTATGGAAACAAAATTAAGTCAATTCCTACTTAGATTAATAAAGAAAAAAATTGTTTTAGTTACTTTTTATCAAATAATTACAATTAATATTAATATATACATACATATGACAGGATCTCAATATTAAGTAGCAATTAATCCTTATTAATTTCCATTAAAGTATCGCATTTTCATCCAAAACAATCGTGTATATAAAATTTCAGTTCAACTGAATGCTTTAAAACGTGTGAGAAAAAAATATCTTTTAAAGTTTTGGCTCAAGTTATTGAAAATAAAGACAGCGTGACTGTAATCCTTCAAATAGTTAGTTTTATTCAATTATTTTAATTAATTGTAGTTAAATTATAGCATTGTCACCCAAAACAATCGTGTATAGAAAATTCCAGCTCAAATGATAGCTTTGAAATGTGAGAAAAAAACCGGTTAAAATTTTGACGCAGGTCGTCAAAATGGTTGCTAAGTCACCAAAAATGATGCCAACATGTCTGTATCTGTATTTCTTTAAATGATTAGTTTTAATCATTTAATTTTTATTAATTATAATTAAATTACCGTATTGTCATCCAAAATAATCCTGTTACAAAATTTCAGGTGAATATAGTGCTTTAAAATGTTATTTATTAATGATTGAAAATTTGAACAAGATATAGGGATATTGTGAACTTATAGAAGGAATTGAAAAAAATCACATATTGAATAAACAAACACAGACATTTTTAAAGCACACACATTTCAAACTATCTTATTAGAATAATTTATTGTAAAAATATGAATACCCACATACCTAGATCATTAATTCAGATATGTGCTTCATAAAATTTTAAAATCTACGTTTCAGACATTTAAAATCAATAAAACACATTTTCTGGGTTTCAAAATGCATATCAAGCATACATCTTGAGATTTGCTTCTTTTTGGAAACATTTGCCCTAGGACTTTATTATTTTCCTCTAACATGTTTTCCTGTTTAATATAAATTACTTAAGGTTACTGTGTAGAATATTGGATTTCTCTTATTCTTCTCCCAGTTGTTTAAAATCGTCTGGCAAGAGTGAAAAGGCTGAAGTGAAACAAAGATGAAAGGATTTTCAAAATTTCTAAATATTTTAAATATTTTCTCGGATTTATTCTTACAATCTCGTACCTTATGCTGAAAGTCATTTTATGTAAGATTAAAATGAGTTGAAACAAAGAAATGTAGATTTGAGATAAATATATTCATTTTAATGGATTGAAGTGTATTTATAAACTAAATAGTGTTCTTTTGTTGTTATTTTACTTAAAATAGACTTTCGATGAATAAACACATTTTCCACAGTTTCTTCGTGAAAGTAATTGGAAATTTATTTTTTTAACAATTTAAAAGCAGTGAGAATAAAGTTATAAATATACGACAAAAATAAAATCGTTTTATTTGAAATAATAATATTCTTAGAGTAAATGTGAATTTCCTTTTCATGTTAATTACAATGCTTTAATAATAAATTTAAGTCTGAAAGTTTATTTCTCCCATTTTTGTACAATTTGAATCTCGTGTAATTAATTTCATGATTGTTGTTTATATAGAATTTCGAAAACACATTAAAAGCGAAATTTTTGTTTGTTATGAATACATATCTTGAAAAAAAGAGAAAAAAACTTCTCAGCCAGGCACTTTTTCTTAATAATAGAAAATTCATGATTATGTGAAAAAATAAAATATAGACTAGTTAGTAAGATTAAGATACTTGTTAAATATTTTCATAGCCTTTTTTTATCTTAGTTATTGGGTAGTCAAATATGTTACAGAAAGTGTTTAATAGCGTTGGACTATAAGGTAACACGAGGACTGTTGACCGACGAGCCCCGGTCAAGCGACGAAGTTGACCCTCAGTTGGCAACCATTCTCTGAATTACCAAACCATTTGGGAAATTTGAAATCCATCAGTCCTTCTACACCATGGGGCTTCACTGGGGCTCGAGCTCATAACACATCGGCCACGAGTTCGCGACCATAGCCTGTAGGGTACCACGGCTACAATATATTTGCAATACTGGCGATTCATATCTTTGATTTTGATTTAAACATCTCTGGGCATTTGTTTGTTGCATGGTTTAAAATGAAAGCTTCATGGAAAATATGTATTACTGAAATACACTCATGTCAAAAAATGAAGGGTAATTGAGAGTCACGTGGAAATTGAACTCTAGAATAAATATATCACCTGCAAAATGACACCATACATCTTCAAAAATCACATGCAAATTGCAGGAAGCCACCAAATGACACCGATAGTACGTCACGAGAGTGTAAGAGGGGTCTTTATAAGGATTACTGGCAAAGAAGTAAAATTGTTCGCAAGCGCTTTATAAGCCCTTCAGAGCAATAAACGCAGAGTTATGACACAAAGTTATAGATTATTTTTACGTGGTAGTATAATCGGTCATCGCGGGAATGTGTATGTACCTAGATGGAAGTATCTGAGGTACTTGGGTGATTGAGAGAATATTAAAGTCGCACTCTTCAGCTAATCGAGGGCTTTTGGCGACGGACCACGTAATATTGAACCATGGTTAAGTGACGTGGACGACACCTGAGCTGGCATCCCTTCTCCTTACTACCATACAAAAGATATGCCGTTTGAGCTCTCTACAGATTTAACGTGCATTACTGCCCTACATGGCGGGTCTTTAGTGATACTGGGCTCGAACTCGTGACAAGGCCTCCCACGATCCTATACCTTGACCACTCGGCTACCACAGCCACCTGAGGAACTTGGAATCACCCAGTGTGTCATCTCCAGGTTTTGGCAACAATTCCAAGATGATGATAATGCAAGCAGACGTTGCAGCACAGGTCACCACCGAGTTACAACCAAGAATGAGGACCGGAATTTGGCAGTTATTGTTCAAGGGAACCTGTCTTGTCGACTCTCTTCAGAGACTGGCACGACATTTTCAAGGCAGACCGTGTACAGACGCTTAGGAAAGATTGGTCTATAAGATCGTCGACTTTCAGATGTGTTTTACTTATTCCAAATCAATTTCGCCTATGGTTAGTCTGGAGTAATGATGCATTTTGGACACCGCAACAGTGGGCTCGTGAGATGTTTTCCGATGAGTCCAGGTTTATAGCTTGCCTTCTGATTCTCGTCGGACGTTGACATGGAGTACTCCAGAACATAAAAATATTTATTTCACATTCAGTATTATTAATACTAGTCTTTGTTCAACGTGGAAATAATACATCATAAAGTTATTCATGAATGCAGTTTGAATTCGCTATTTGTAGCGATTGTGTAGAATGTTTATTTAATTTTGAAATGCATTTTTGTTAATGAAGATATCTCCATGTACTATAACCAACAGTGAAGAAAATACTTCTTCTACTCAAGTTGGAAAGAAAGGATTTTGATGAAAATTTGCTGGACACTTGGACACGGGGGTATACCTGATAATTAACTAGTTAATTATGCTGTTAGATCCTTGTCTGGTCACATGCAGCCACATGTATGCTACCAGGGATTGAGAGCTTCTGTACTGCACTATATACCTACCGTATATGACAAGAGACTTGGATTCAGTAAATCATTAAAAAAGATAAGTCATATTCATTCTTTTTTACTTACTGGTCAGCTGCTTCCGTCGAAGGAGACCTTAATTCCACTTGACTCGATTTTGTATCGGACACACTCGTACATCGCATAAACATTTATTGCTGGAAGAGAATCCTCCAGTATGTGAGTTTTGCTATTGGGGTTGTTCTTTTTTACATATTTTCACAATGTATCCTCATCATTTATCTCAAAGAAATATCTTTTTAAGACAAATTTTTCACTGATTTGGTTGCGGAAACCCTTCATCCAATTATCTATTTGGATTCGACTACCACTTTGGTATTTTTCATTAAATATAGTTTTTTTATAGATTTTATTATATACCATCTGATTTTTTAAAAATGATTTTAGAACGTTTTATGCAGATTTTATTTGAGCTTAAATTTTAAGAACTTTTGAGTAAAAAGTAGTTTTTCTTTACGAACTGAAATATTTTTATCTTATGTATAGCGTAACACGGGACAATTAACTGCTGCGCCAGAAAATCTCAAACTCAGACCATATACTATAAAATGTTCAAGATGAATAACATATCAATGCATATTGGGAATTATTTTTTTTATCTAGAAGATTCTAAATTTTTTTACAATAAAAAATAATTCCCAATATGCATTGATATGTTATTCATCTTAAAAATCGCTTTTACTTATTTCGTTTGCATTTTAAATATAAACTCTTACCATTTTATTTAAGTAAATCCCCGTTATACAATTGAAAATCAAAAAAAACTATATTAAAAGATAAAATCATAAATTTGCAATACTTTTTGTTCGGCATGAAAATAACAAGTATATTATTTTAGTTTCCATTCAAATTCTCAATTTCAAAACTATGCAACCATCCTGAAAGAAAGTAGGAAGTAAAATAAGCAACAGCTACAAAACCGTAAATAGAGTAAGAAGAATATTTACATTCGATTCCACTAATACTGAAATTTTAGCCAGGAAAATGAGTTCTTTCACTATATGTGCTTTCCCAGAGAATTTTCCACTCCACCATTATTTTAAGAGCGCTTACAGTTTCCACGATTTTTCGTAATAGCTTCGGCTTGAGAAAAGAAAAGCGATTTTTTTCTCTCTTCTTTTCCCTAATACTCTTTCTCCGAATCTTACATTTCTCTACACGCTTTAGTTCTCTGCAACTACTTTCTCTTTTTCGTGTTTTTCAAGTGTATCATTTTTCACGCAGATATCGTTAAAAGTTGCTTGAAACAGAAATGATTTATAGCTGATATTATTCAGAGGAGATTTTTGCTCCGTTTTAACATTAACTCGAAAACTTTTTTTTTTTTTTTTTTCTTTAAATTTAGTGCATTTTAAAAAAAAATTATGGTAACATTGCGATACCAAATACATTGAATTCAAATTATTGAATGATTCGAAGAATTTAAATTGCCCCTGAGATATAAATTACTTTTTCTGTACATGGTTATAATGTAATTCCATGAAGATATTCTTTATTAGTTTTCTGATACGATACTGAATGGAATAAATGTTCTTCGAACTGTTTAAATTTTTTAAAATAAATTTCAGATAGCACAAGTATGCCACTTTTTCAATTCCCACTATTAGCTCAATCTCTCTCTCTCTATATATTTTTTATTTATTTATCTCGGTGGAATTTTCAGTCGTTAATAAAATACATTTGAAAGCGCTCAATTAAACTGAATATTTATATACATGATTATTTTGGATGGCAATACAATAATTTAATTCTAATTAATAAAAATTGATTGAGTAAAACTAATTATTGAAAGAATTACAAATACATTCACGTTGGTGACATAGCGACCATTTTGGCGAGTTGTGTCAAAACTTGAAAAGATTTTTTTTCTCTCGTTTTAAAGCATTCAGTTGAACTGAAATTTTTTTATACACGATTGTTTTGGATGACAATACGATATTTTAATGATAATTAATAAAAATTAATTACCACTTAATGTTGTGATTCTGTCCTATGTATATACATATTTATATTAAATGTAACTATTTAATAGAAAGTAGCTAAAATAAAAAATTTGTCTTTACTGATTTACGTAGGAATTTCCTTAATTTGTTTTATATTACTTGTTTATATAAGTGAGGGTGAAAGTCAATGCAAACTGTGTGAATCCAAATATTTAAATCACTCTTTTAAAATTGCATACATTTAAAATAATTTTCAACGAACAGCAGTTCGACCTCAAGTGTAAGAATGATTTAATATAAATATATTTTTGAATCTAAAAGGATAATTTAAAAAGACAACTACAAAAATTTTAAATGAATAAAATAGCAAAAATATGAATATAAGTTATAGCAGAAAAAGAAAAATAGCTGTCATAAGTTTCACCATTGTATATCTGAATAAATAATATGAAATTAATAAAGTAAAATATAGCTCAGGCATCATAAAGAGAGTTCCATAAAGTACTGTCAGTAATAATATATATTAGACAACCTTCAACAGGTAAAGAAAATTTAAAATAACACTAATTAAGCCAAAAAAACTATATAAAACAGCTAAAATAGTATTGATTAACTATCAACAACAATATTGAAACAAAACAGAGTGCATACCTTTCCAAAATTAAAAATTAATTTTTGAATTAAAAAATTAATTTTTTTTGCACTCCTTCATTTAAAATAATAATAATAATAATAATTGTAAGTTCTGAGTCAAACAAAAGAAGAATAGTAAAATGAAGTGTGTGATACATATTATAATGTTAGGAATATTTTTGCTCTTATTTTTTTTCGCTGCTGAAAAAATTATTCTGGATTTAAAGTATTTTAAAGGAAAAGAGAGAATGAATACTCTTCCAATAAGTTGAGGACATTGATGACAGATTGTGACAGGCTCACGCGTCTTTTCTTTAACATAACCTCTAGGTTCTTTGGTGGCCAAGATTAATGGCAACTCTTTTCCAACCAAAACCAAAGAAGCGAAATGTGAACAAGAAATGCGAATAAGATAGCTTTTAAAAGAACAGAAGTTTCAGTAAGCAGGACGGCAATTTGGGGAAAGTTATGTCTGAAGAGATACATGCGTGAATTGACAGCCACTCGTGAAGTTACCTGGAAACCCAGCTATTACTACAAGGTGCATACCATTGCACGTGCGCCCAGACGTTTCCATATAGATATCGAATCTTAGGTTGAATTAAGGTAGGACTGATTATTTGATATTAGGACTTATAATATTATTAGAAGTGAGAGTAGGCGGATTGAATAATTATTTAGAGAAAGTGGTTTAAGTTACGCGATTCGGTTTAACTATCCTTGTGTGTGTTTGTTCTCATTATAGATTCTCGCTATTTAAATTTATCTAAATTGTTACACCTTTAAGTTCTATTCTTAATAAAGTCATATTAAGAATTTAAAATGTATATTCCTGTCGTAAATACTACACCTCTAGCTCACGCCGACAATCAAAGATACGGTCACCAAAAGTATTCTGGCAAAGTTGGTCACCAAATGTCACTAAATTTTGAAACTTGGAGGAAAATTTATATTTAATCTAATAGATGATTATAGACATGATAATTTATGACTCTATTTTAGAAGCTTTTAAAAGGGTCTTTCAAGCCTATATTGGGACTTCGTAGGGAATGAAGTGTCAGAACATGACACATATTGTGCGTTTCGTTTTCTTCATGACATATTGTGATTTCAAGTTTATATTACTATATTTTGTATTTGTTTGAGCTTTTGAATTAGAGCTACTGTAGAGTTATACGTGTGTAACTATTGTCTACTTGTAGAAAAAATTTTTTGCTTCAATCTGTGATACTTCCTTCCGATTAGAGGAAAATCTATATACATAAAATTGGATGTTTGTATATATGAAATCACTTCACTCCAACACAATTCATCGATCACTATCAAAATTGGTATGTATATGTATTTTTTGTGGAGAAGAATTTTGTGCTATCCTCTTTGTAACAGAGCCCACAAGGTAGCACAAGTGCATATCAACTTCTGCGCCGTTTCATCAATCATCAAGTTGCTAACGTGATCGCCAAATAAGATTCCAACTTGGCTCTATCACCAAAATTTCGCTATGTTTCCACTTACCACCTTTATAATGTAAGAAATGGCGTTGCATGAGAATATTACAAATTTAACATTAAATAAATACATAAGAAAGTAATAGTAACCTATTACATATCCAGATATAAATTATATTTACATTATTTTAAGTGTTCATTACGCAGAATTTTTAACAATATGTTACTGAGCAGAGATTAGCTTAGGAAGGTGTTTTCAAAAATCCATTCACAAGAGAGTTACAAGGCGTTATATAAATAAAAAAAAAACGTCTTTTTTATCAGCTATTAGATCTTCAGACATAAAATTTAGCAAAGATGGGATTTTTTTAACTAGCTGAGATATGCAAAAAGCTTTTGTTTTGTTTAATTTGCAATTTAGGTAAAATTAACTCATTAAAAACTTTTTTTATGCTTCAATCTGTATTGTTTTAATTTATCAATTCACCCATGCGAAGAACGGGTATACCACAGTTAGTCTAATCTGTATTTACAAGAGAGTTCTGAAATTTATTTTTTGATTTATCCCGAAAAACCTGCTTGCCCTTTTCCTTTACCTTTTATGCTTTTAGACCACGAAAATGTACGTGATTAAGTTTCTTAAAAAGACAGAAACACTGTTTCACTCACATAGATTACTTGTAACAAAATACGGGGGGATTCAATTAACCTCGATATAATCTTACAACAAGAAACATGTTTTCAAGTTTTGCAGTTATCTAGAGATTTCAAATTTGTTAATACACTTTTGTTTAATAAATATTTGTAAGAAAACATTTTATTTAATCCAAATACTACATGTATGCTTAGAATAACTGTTAGCAATGTTACTAAGCAATAACAAAAATAACAGTAAATTTAATTAACTAAAACAGATATGTGTGCCTTTTTTCGAAAAACAAATTACAGAAACATGTACATCGATTAAATAAAGGTTCAGGAAACTAAGGAGGAAAATTGATAAAATAATAAAAAATTACTTTTCTCTGTAAATATATTTGAATAGAGCAGAATACAAAACAATCTCCGTGTCATTAAATCAAATCTATGTCAGATATAATTAAAAACAACACTCTATAGACAATTTGAAAACAAAAAAATACTCAATCTCAGTGTCGAAATAAAAGCAAATAATATCTTTTTGCATGCTTTTCCGTTCTCAAGAGAATTATCTCACATATTTACTATTTTCTTTTGACAGTATTACGTTATTTCAAATAAATTATTCACACTGAAAAGTAACACTTCTAAAAAATAAAATTCAGAAATAAGATATTGCTCTTATCCTCTTCGAATTTGGTTCAAAAGTCGTCTGCCAGAAATATGAGATTTGAAGAGAAGTGACTCAATGTGATTTTCTAAAACACTGGATTTATTGCTTTATTCAAACTCTACACAGAGATTTTAAGTCTTATATAGTGCATTGAAATTTATTTCACACAGTATTTTCGAAGAGTCAAGGTAATTAATAAATCATAAATAAATTTCTGTTGTATATATTTGTATTCTTAAGTTTATACGAAATAACTTTTTTTTTAATAACACACTAGATGGTATATATATATTTATAAATTTAGATTTTAAATATGAATATACTGTGTAGCATCTATAAACATGGAAACTTAGGGTTGCTTAGAAATCAGAACTAGTTTTGAGACTAACCAACCTACTCCCTACTGTTCTATTTATACTTGTTGAAACACACACACACATGTACTCGTGTTGTAATAACCCGTGGGCTGTTGGGTTTGCATGTTCGAGCACAGCAACTTTTAAACACAATTTGTGATGTCGCCCCCTAGGGTGCCCTTCTCTTTGATTATCAGCGTGAGCTAGAGATGTAGGATTAACGAAAGAACCAGAAGATTCCATAATCTTAATTTGACTCTGTATTAAGATTTTACAAATTAAACTTCTAACAGATTAGATAATATTATATGGGAGAGAATCTACGATGACTAAACACACAATATATATAATACCGAATTAATTTAACCCGGACCACACTATCAATAACTAACACACCTAAACTCAATTCCAATAATTTCTCAGATCCTAATATTAAATAGTCAATCCTACCTTAATTTCTAATGTCGATCCAATGTTAATGGAAGTTGCGTTTTTACTCGAGTGCAGTGGTATGCACCTTGACCTAATGGCTCAATCTCCGGAATAACTTCTGTTGGCTGTCACTTCACAATTGTATCACGCTCTATCATAACATTACCCAAATTGCCACCTTACTTACTCTAACTTCTGATATTTAAAAGCTTTCTAATTTGCATCTTTTATTCACGCTTCACTTCTTGGGTTTTGGTTGGAAAAGAGTTGCCATTAACTCTGGCCCCAAAGAACCCAAAAAATATGTTAAAGAAAAGATGCATGAGCCCGTCATAAATTTGTGACGTTACTTTCATCGCGATTTTATATAACTGTCCTCTTGGGTTCTTTGGAACCATAATGGTAATTCTTTCCAACCAACTCAAGAAGAGGAACGTGGTTATGTAAATTAGGAATCGTATATATATTAGAAGTTAGCATTCGAGCTATCTCGAGGTCTATGTCTATGAGCAGAAGTGATTACTAAGTGGGAAGTGAAATCGCTAAATAGAGAGGTGACTGAAAAGAGATTTGAGATAAAGTTATAAAGAATCCATAGTCCAGGAAATAGCCTAGCCGTGCCGGTACAGACGAACTAAAAGTGGGTTCGAGACCAAAAGGAGCATAGTCCGTAGGAGCAAGGACCGTAGCTGCTCACCTAGGATATAGCGGTAAGCGAATTTATATAGGCTATAAGGAAACTGCGTATATTATTGAGACAGGAATTGATCTATAAATTTAGATTCAGTGGTCAATTGCACGATTATTAGGTAATACGTGTTGCATCTTATCATTCTAGATCCTCCTCCTTAGATTATTCTTGTTGTGTATTGTGTTTAAACTAAGATCTTAATAAACAGATTTGAGTGGTTCTTCATTCTTCCCCACAGAAACATGCCGCGTAAATTGTGTAGAACGTGAGTCCCCACGGGCACAAATTTTATTTACTAAATATCTTCACTTTATCAACCAACACTATTAAAGGTAGGGAATACACTTAATAAATAACCCAGAAGGGCTATCGCATAGTCTTAATGCTACTAACATATAATTAAAATTACTTAACTATATCTTGGATCGCACTTGATTCCTGCACTTAAATTCTCTTTAAATTTCTTGCTAAAGTATACGACCTCTGGTCGTAAGCTTGATCACAATTTAATCGACTTTTAATCGCCATCTATCAGCCCTTGACCATCCTCTCGTACACTAATGCGAACGTTTAAATAGAAGTACTCATTTAACTAAATCTCGTCCTACTCACAAAGAAAAGTTTTCAACAGAACTTATAGTTAAAAAGAAGAATTTTACCCTAGAGGGTTAGTAGAAGCTTCACAAATAGACCCGTCGCATTGTGTGCGTATACATAAACATATATGTAGGGCAGTGCTTCTCAAACTGAGAGGCGTGAGAACACAAGCAGGGGGGTCCGAGCACATTGAAAAGTCGAAAACAAAAGATTATTTAAAAACTTTTTAACTTATAATAGCAAACAAACAAACAAAAAAAAAACATTCTGACATAATAAGAAAAAAGAAATTTACACTGACATAATACACTTATAAATGTATCAGTACTGCACAATGTATTTTATAATTAATTTAACAATACTAAGTTATGAACAAGTTTAATAGTTACCAGTGTCCCCACGGGCTAGTCATGTATAAAATTATATGAAACAATTAACACTTGTCTTCATCATTTGTATTTTTATAATTAATCCCTTGACTGCCATTGGAATGTTACGCGATTCACTCCCCAATGCCACCGTTTTGCACGTATGCATGCGCATGTGGGGTATTGGGGGGGGGGAAGAGAAAGAGAATAAATAAGAAATTCCTCTGAAATAAGTAAATCCTTCGCAAACACTGCCTAGATCATTTTATTGCATTCCAAAGCCTTCGGAACAATTTTATGGATTGCAGGGAACAGAAAAAAAATCGTATTTTTGAAGGACGTATACATACGTCCCGGGTAATTTATGCACTGGCTGAGCGAAACGTTTATATACGTCAGCGGTGTACAATTATTGTATGGAGGGGGCTCGATGAAAATTATGATTTCTTATTGGGAGCAAGTATTGAAAGTTTGAGAACCACTGATGTAGGGATTATTCTTAGCTAGATGAAAGATCTTCACACAGATTCAAATTGATTTCCCCACAGCTCGGATAAAATGGTATACTTAAAAAAAAAAGAAAAAAAAAAGACTTATTTAGCACCTTCTCACACTAGTAGAAATTTTAAAAAACAATAACCAACTGAACCACATTCTTGTGGCTCGACCGTACAGTTCTCGTCTCGAACTCGTTCTCTCATTCAACAGGAAATTAATGCGAGTGATTCTATTGGCCCCTGCAGGGAAAGTAGAGTCCGTTCCAACGTATATATATATATATATTGGGGCCTGGGGTGTATTCACATTTATACTTACACACATATACTAGCCATTAACCTCTTCTTTCCATGCGTTTGTAATTATATTGTTTAAAGTTATTTTTAATCTAAGTAGTCCCATCACTAAGGCTGTAATGTATTGAATATTATCTTATATATTTCGCCGTTCGATTTATAAAGGACATGACTTGAATTTCTAAAATGAATTATATATATTATTTATGACCTCACTTCGGAGTTGATGTCCAAAAATCCCAGTTTTAGTGAATCTCCAATCAATAACAAAAAAAAAATGTGCTTGCAAAATTTCAAGTCTGTAGGACTAATAACTAAAAACTGGATAACTGACTTTTTTTAATCTTTAAAGTACGGTGGAATCTCCATACCACGAACTTCTATTTTGCGAATTTTTCTATATAGCGAACTTTTCCTGGAATTAAGTAACTTTTGCAATTTTCTTCATAAAATAACTTTCCTATTTCGAAGTGCATTTTATATATAATAATTTTTTTTTTTTGTGATTCAATTTTTTTTTTCACTTTATTTTTTTAATTATTTTTGGAACTTCGTATGATGAAGTGATAAAATTACTTGAAATATATGTATATATAATTTAACGTGGATTGCAGTGTGAAGGAAATACGCCTGAAGTAGTGTTTGGGGCATTGTAAAGATACGAGGTGTATTGTGAGAGAAAACATTTTTTCAAACAGAAAATCCAAATAAAATTAATACACTTTACCAGTAGGTAAATGATACATTTGCTAAAATATACTTCAAGTTACAAGTTATAAAAAAATGTATATTTATAATTACTTGCAGATTTTAAATTAGAGTATGTCCTTAAAATTCATTAATTTTAAAATAAAACTATATTTTATTGATGCTGAAAATACATTGTATTTCTCGACATTCTTTTTCTTGTTTCCCTTGAAGTTTTTCTTTTTTTTATGTGTGTTTGTGTGTGTGAGTAAGGTATATAAAATAAATATATATTAATTTATAAAGAGGTGGGAATAATTAACTTTTTTTAGTATACAGTGTTCATGAATTTTAAATTTCTTTTACGTGGCTTATAAAGTATATTGAAAGATGAACCTCTATTAAAAGAATTTTCCATATAACAAACGTTGTTTCAGGATTTAGCGACTTCGTTATATAGAGGTCCGACTGTATTTTCTTTTTAATCAAATAACCCCCTAAAGCGACGATTTCAGGAAAACATGCTTTTATCGGATCTCTGCTCACGAGGAAAAAGATTTTTTCCAAATTTCAAATCTGTGAGCCTAATGATTTAAAAACGGAATCCTCCTTCGTCATATATAACACCCTCGCAAATTTTCTCGGAGAAGAATATTTTCAAAATATCCCCGTTCTTAAGGGAACCGTTTTGAGCAGAAGGAAGATACTTGCCGAATATTAAGTTTCTAAAACATACAGATAAAAAAAGGGAGTTATACTGCACCTTATTACATTACAACACGAGGGAGAAAAGCAAGCAATATAGGCTAAAAAAAAAAAGCTGTCGGAAGAAAACATGATGGGATATGAAGGCAATTTGGGGAAGTACAAAATTAGTACAAACAATTGTCACCTTCGGCAGATAAAATGGCTCTAATATGGTTAGGCATCCAGTCGTAATGAACATGGATAAAAATTACGGGCAAGTCATTCCATATTTCTCCTAATATATGCCACACTTAATTAGTCTTATAATAATTGGAGCCGCCGGGTATCGATCCCCACACCTCTCCCCCTCATGGGTCTCACCTTCTTTAAGTGAGTACGGGTATCCCAATCCCGAGGTACCCTAGTGATCTTTTCCTTTTCCCAAGGGGTTTACTATCTTTGGTAAACACGGGTGTCACGACCCCTTGGTACCCTAGTGATCCTTCTCTATTTTCGACCCTCTTCTTGTCATCCCATATCTCCTTTTCTTCTTTTCCCGTCCAGACCACAGACCTATGTTAATAAATGAACTTTGTTCAAAATTTCTTTTTTCTGTTGAAGGGCTTACGTTTTATTACTGGAATATTGTGGTTTACATTTTGTATTACGTTGGTTTGGTTCCTTTTTCGTGTATTTCTTTAAATTTTTTGATTATGTTGCTTTGTTTGTTTTCGACTGGCACCGTTGGTTTTTCCGCCCGCATGTTTGCCATTTAATATTTAAATGTGTATCTTAATCATATGACATTTTAAAGTTATTTTATGTTTTAAAAATTTTATGAATGTTCAAAGAAATGCTTGGCGCAGTATAGCCAAAACTGGCTCTTGCGCCATAAAACACCACACTCACACACTCACTCACTCTACACCTCTCGCATGTTAAGCGAGCGCTCTACCATCTGAACTACGTTCCAGGTTGACACCTGTGTTATTGTAAACATGCTTGCCTTGACTCCTGAACTAGTAGGACTTGACTCCTGAACTTACAGTAACTAGGTTGATTTCGGAATATCAATCGTCAAAACAAGCATTGTCATCGAAACTAAAAGTGTATACAAAATTTCAGATCAATTGGTTGAAGACATCAGCTTCAAAATTGAGTTACAAGATTCCACCCGAACAATTTACATCTCAAGTTAAAAAAAGCTTGTAAAATATAACATAATTTGTACGTATATAGAGTGGAAGTATTGTAAAATATCTCGTTGTACAAATCAAACGTATTTCAAAAATATTTTACACGAAATAATAATAATTGTAGGCACACACGCGGTATCGATCCCCGTACCTCTCGTATGCTAAAAGAGTGCTCTACAATCCGAACTACGTTCCCGGTCGACAACTTTTGTTATTGTAAATATTCTTGCCTTGACACCTGAACAAAATCGTTGCAGTAACTAGGTCGATATCGGAATATAAATCGACAAAATATGCATTGTCATCCAAACCAAACTTGTATGCAAAATGTCAGCTCAATCGGTTGAATACATCAGCTTCAAAATTGAGTTGCAAGATTCCACCCGAACAAATTACTTTAATAAATATCTTTTTAACTAATTGCGATATTTGAATATAAATGCTCAAAATATGCATTGCAATCCAAACTAAACGTGAATACAAAATTTCAGCTCAATCGGTTGAAGACATCATCTTCAAAATTGAGTAGCAAGATTACACCCGAACATTCTACATTGCAAGTTAAATAAAAGCTTGTAAAAAGAGACTCAACTTTATTTCTTGTATTGTAATAAAACATGAGTTTATTGGTAAATTCCACTTTTGCATTTAATTTATATATATACATATATAATTTTAAGCGCATTAGAATTTTACACCAAGATCGTTAAATGGATAAAAAATAACATGGGATAACTTTAAAAATTAAATTTTCATATTATTTACTTATTCATATTTATGAATAATTGTGGAAATATTGTGAGACAAAAAATAATTCCTTCTCCGAAAACTTACACTTTTTTTTCAAAAGCTGCGATATAAGTATCACCGTATAAAAAGTTTTAAAAACATTCCTCGATACATCAGTGAAAAAAGAAATAATTTCAGTCGCAGATAAGTAAGCTCAGAAATATAAATACGGTTTGCTAAAATATTACAATTCCATAAAAAATGCATTCCCATTCTGTGTCCTCTTAATCTTCAAAAAAAGTTTTGATTTTATCAGAATAAATTATCCATCTATCGAGTGAATTCAGAATCTTTTTCCTTCTCCGTGCTATTTTTTGTATTAATAAATCATTATAAAGCATTTAGATAAATCGAATTCATTCGGTGTTAGAAATCTGAAGGCAAAAGAACCTTCTTTTTTTTAACCTTTATTAAAAACTTTCGTTGAAATGTTCATTGCATATTAACAAATGGCAAATTTTTTCTTATCACGTGAAAGAATATTTTAATTTTTTCTCTTGCTCTCAGACGTTGTGATATTTAAATAGGCACTTTTTAGCGATTCTTTTACAAATTGTTTTATGTTAATATCACGAATCCATCATTTTAATTCCAAAACGGCTAACAATCAGACGACATATGTGTCGCAAAATGCAAAAGAGAACTCCCTCCAATCAATTGATTTAGCATCAATCATTACTAATAGCTTGAGCCACATGTGCCAACTTTTCCACAGCTACTCTCATGTTTGAACCTTAACCGAAATATATTGGGATTTTTTATTTTTTTTTATTGTCATTAGCTTTCCTTTTGCATCAGGAAATAAAAGAACCAATAAAATTACTTCAAAAAAAGTAAAGCCAGAGATAAATTGTTGCTAGCATTTTCGCTAGTAGTATTTTATCATATGCCCTGGATGTATAGCTGATGGATTTTTATGTATTGGTTTGGTTCAGACTTCTTTTCTGAAAGCATTATAATTTATTTTTATTTAGAATAACTAGATATAAACTGGAATTTTGTAATCTTTAATAGCGAAGAACGTAAAATTTTCATAGCCACTACTTAAAAATTAATTTTTATATAATGTTTATATATATATATATATACATCACATTTGTAAGCATAAGCTGTACCGTGTACACACACAAGCTAAGATTGCTTTTTTCTTAAAAAAATAAACCAAAATTAAAAAATAAAAAGCATATGTAAACCAAATTAGAGGGAGGAATCCGACTATTTTCAATCATGTTACTATGAGATTGTAAATATTGACACTTGGATAAAACGAAGGGAATAAGTTGCAGTAAATTAAAATTTCACAAGCCAACAATTATAGTTTTATTTCTGATAACCCTTTCTGAAGCTACCACATTTCCATCATTTTTTCTTTTTTTTTATCTTATACAATATGTATACTTCTGTTATTTTCTACTCAATTATTTCTTTCTAATATTTCTAAATAGAGCCTGAGCTGGAATTTTTAAAATAAGTAATTTAGGAGTACATTTATTTATATTTTAACATATCAGAGATGAGAAATTTCAACTAATGAAAACTGTTATTATTTCGATTGTTCATAACTCTGAAAATAATGTGAATTATTCGAAAAATCTCGTTCAGGCTCTGTATAGAAGTGCTAATTATATGTAGCCAAAGTATTATTATTATACAAGAATTTTTCATAAAAAAAAATACAAAGTTTTGAACATGTGTTACTTTTTTTCATTTTGTTTTTTTTGCCGAGAACTTGCATTTAAATAATTTCATCTTGTAATAATATTCTTAGAACAATTTTATAGCTATATTATGATTCATTTGATTCCAAATATATATAAAAAAATAATTCATCAGTTTTTAAAAAAAAAATTACTTCTCTGAACGTAGTCAGTCTCTTTAAGAAAACACAAGCACGTTTTTCTTTATTAATATATAAACTTTTTTCTTAATACATACAGGAGAAACGCTTAAGGTATCCGACTAGGTTGCAAAAGTGCTTTTTAGGTGTTTGATGTTTGGTGTTGTTTGGGCTATTAGGAAAAAAAGAAATTAATTATTGAGGAAGAGCGACTAATACATAAAACTAGAGAGTTTTTTAAGTTCTTTTTATAGCATTTACTTTATCTGACTAGTAAAAATATTTTTTTAATTCGTTTCTCGAAGAATGAACTTTTCATGATAATTTGTGCACGAAAAGCGGGATATCTTTTAAATAATCCAATCAAATGCAATGAAATCTATATCATATATGCTATGGGCCCTTCAGAGTGTAAAAAACCGCAGATTTTAAGACATCTACATTTTACCAGCCATTTTTAGCTTAGAGCATGCAAAAAATCATGGCCATTAAATTTAAATGTTAATAAAATATTTACTTCTTAAACTATGTTTTATCCTGTGGTTTGTGACACTTTAGAGGGATCAAGAAGTATATCAATGACGTTAAAATTGCATAATGTGCAATTTATTTTTATTTTTATCACGTTTTTCTTAAATTAAAATATTTTGCTAAATTTTCCTAAAAATAATTTTTTTTTCAAAAAAGGGCGATAGTTATAGTTAGTTATTTAATAGTTAGTTATTTAATAGTTATGACTTTTTAAGCCTATTTATGTTCCTTAAAACAATAAAATTATTCAGAAAATCAAGTTTTGAAAAATTTATCTCCGAACCTAGTCGGATACCTTAAGTGATTTAAACGTACACATTGTTGTATCGTCATGTAGTTGAATTAAATATCAATCTTGTGTGTGTTTACCAGATTTACTGTTTTTATTATTTTTCTTTAAATCGCATCACTATATGTACAACTCTATTTATAATTATAAATGACATCGAGAACTGCAGGCATCTTCCTCCATTTTCACGTTCCTGACCACTGTCTTCTTCTCTCCTTCCCGGTCAATGGCCAAAACAGTAAACAGAAGCGCCCTTTTTTCTGGTCTATCGTGCGCTATGTGCCAAGCCTCCAAGTACGCTATGTGCCAAGCCTTTACAACATGAAGACGATCACATTTGCATTAGCGCTTTATTAGTAGAAGCTGAATGAAGTACGCTCAGTCAGGATCGAGATTTACATATTAGTGAAATTTCAGTTGTAATAAGCATTTTCTCTTCTTCAAAGATATATTTGGTTATTCTTTGTGTTTCACTCAAGTAAAATGTTCTACTAAAGCTCTCCATTTGAAAGACTGTAATATAGTAAAATCTAAAAAATAACCCATCTGTTTCGTTTTCTACCAGACAACGTTAGTAAAGTATCAGACTACGAAATACCCTACGCCAAACAAGCTCTCAAACCTAGGGGGCATGATAACCCTACGCGAGGGACGTGAACATATCGAAAAGTTGATAGCAAAAGATTATATATATATATAATTTATGTTGAATAGAAGCAAAAAAATACATTTACACTCATATATTACACTTAATAATGTATCAGTACTGCACAATGTTTTAGATAATTAATTTAACAACTCAGATTTAAGAAGTTTAATAATTATCAGTGAACCATGGACTTGTTATATATAAATTTATATACAAAATTTAATACTTGTCTTGATAATATGTACGGTTTATAATTAAAGTCGTGTATTGCAGCTTTAGCTTTAAAGTATATTATTGAATTCAATACATAGTTATTTTATGGAGGGAGGCGATTAAAACTGTTTCAAAATTGGTTAACAAATAGTAAAAGTTTGAGAAGCACTGTTTTACGAAGTTATGTGCTTGTAAAATTATTTAAAGTATTATTTTAGAAAATGTTAACTAACAAAGCAAGACAAAAATACAAAATACTTTTTAATGCAAGCAATAGTATTTAAAGTATGGACTAAATTATTCAAAATAAATACATAGTTTATTTATTTTAAGTAACTCTTATGATAAATTGAACAAAACCATTCCATTATAATCATACATGTATTGACTAAACCATCAGATTAACACATTAAGTCCGTAAAAATAAAAAACCTTAAGACTGTGTAAGTAGAAAATGTTCTTAAAAATAACAAATCGTCAGAACGAAAACCCCCAGAGACCAACGAGACATAATCTAATAGACAAACGCACGCAGAATGGGTTCTGTTTGCATTTAATTTTTGAACATTCCACGTGTCTTGTTTATTCTCCAATTTAGATCTGATTTCGCTTGTCAGTTTGTTCGAAATAGAATTCGATTTCAGCACATCGCTTTGACGTTACACACCCTCTGGCGGTGAGAAATCTTTTAACACGCTCTCTTTGTTCTTGAAATAACTTCCTGGAAGTCATGTTTTGAAATTCATTTGTTGTGATTTTTCTTCGAGTGGTACTCAAACAAGCGGCTTTGGCGATATTTATGATGAAAGAATTGAATGTATGGGTTTTGTTAGCAGCCATATTGGACTTAAAAACTGCTCACAAAAGAGTATTGACGTTTGGAAGTTCTCTTGTGCTATTGATTGGGTTTCTTTCCAATTTGGTGCTGAGGATTTTCAAGAATTGTTGTAAAAATAAGATCAATGAAATCCATTTCGATATCATGATATATTTCTTAAGAAAATGAATTGATGATGATAGAGAATAAAACAAATGATTAATTTAAAAAAAGTCACAAACAAGTGTCGCTTATATTTCGAAAGAATTTTTTTCCCACATTTTATTATTGTTATGTAAAAAAAAAAAAATGCAGGTATAAATTAAAAACTGAGTTAAATTACTTACTCAGTTTTTAAAGAGAAAGAATAGTTATAAAACATAGCTATAAAACTATTTTTATTGAAATAATAGTCTAATTATTTCATATTTATTTGTTCCTGAGTTTATTTTAACCCTGAATGTGTTTGAGTTTAAGCCAAAATTAAAATAATCCAATTATAATTTTATATTACACGTTGTTTATGTGAATAAAGAAAAAAATTGATTTATATTATTAATATCAATTTTTACATTAATGAACTACATTAAAATGTTTTATTAAAAATTTAACATTAATTGAATTTATTCTTGTCTAATAATTAAAAAAAATGATTAAAAAAAAACCTAGTTTGTTTTATAATGAGCAGTTTAAGTGTTTTTAAAATCACTCTAAACAATTCAAAATTGCTGAATTATTTATGATAAGTAATGTTAATTTATTTAAGTTAATAAAGTAATAAAAACTTTCATTAGAAAATATTCACTAACTTAAACGATTTCCTTATATTTAGCAACACATTTAGTTGTATTACGGAAATTAAAAGATTTTTTTTAAGAACTATTTAGTGAAAAGTTATTTTTAAATAAATGTATTTAAAAGAATATGAACAAATTAATAATTTTCTCTAAATATCAGGAAAATTAAAATTAATAAACCTCGTAAATATATAAATAAATTGCTCAACTTCTCATTTATAAGCAGATAGAATTTCAATTTCTGATTTTTTCTGTATTATTTTATTGATGAGATGAATAACTAACAAGAAAATGGTTTTTAATATTTAAATATAAACCTATAAATAAGATATTTCTAAAAATAATAATTGAGGTTAGTGTCGTTAAATTAATAAACAGTGATTTACGATTTGAATAAAAGGTATTTAAATCTAATGATATTTTTACGAGTTTTATGAAACATTGTGAACTATATAACTTAGAAAAAAGTATTAAATCACATTTTCATACTGAAAGCCTCAAATGATTCAAAGTGGAAGTAAGAAACCTACTCCTATTCCTCCTATTCACTTGATTCAGGTTACAGATTATAATTTTCTTGCCTGAAAATTTAGTTGAAGTCTGAAGTAATATTTGATAACCAACAAACTAAGCAAATAAGGCGTTACATTCAATCTCTCGATAAAAAAAAATTGTTTTAACACTTTTGTGCAATGTGTTGTTGCCTGAGCATTTTTATTTGCTTTGCTTCTTCAGCGATGGATCAAATGTTAAGTAAATTTAATAACAAAAATGTATATCTGGCTTTATCGATGCTACAAACCCCGTGTCATTCAATGAAAATATGTTTCTTGGGTTCGGAAAAACATCACTGTCGATTTTCTGGTGAAACCTCTTCCCATCCTGTTTACGGAGAAAACAATCTTTTATGGTAGACCTTTCCCCGTGCGTTCACGCACCGATGCAGCATCAAAACAACTCCACTTTACTCGATCTTTCTGCTATGAATACGTAAAAACCTTGAATTTTCGAAAAGCAATGTCTGAAGCATGCACAGAAAAAAATAATAATAAAAAAAAAATGCATCACACGAAGAAATTCTTCAGCATCTGAGATCTACCCAAAAAGTTGTGTTCGTGAAGGCAAAATAAATATATCAACCAAAAAAGGTACTAGAACCTATTTGTAATTTCAATCACTAAATTTGATTTGTGAACGGATTTCAGCAATCATTTTGAATGCAAATCGACATTTATGTAAATTTTGTTCCCCGTAGAGAGAGGGGGGAAAGAATTGGTGGGGGAGGGGGACTTTTTCACGGATAAATTGGCGCTCTAGTAGCCTAGGAATACGTAAACTATTATACGTGATGTACGTGAACATTTTCTTAAACTATGTTATTCGTATTCGATTTTTTTTCTTTCAAATATCGTTTGATAGTGCATTTTGCCGAGTTCCACTAGCATTCAACAAAAAAAGGGGAAAAAAAATCTGAAACTGAGTGTACTCTTAACAGGGTCAATTACCTTTTCTGCATGCCAACGGAATACATTATGCCAGCAAACGTAATAGGAACCAGACTTGTAAGTGAGTGGTAAATTTAATTTTATATGTCTGGATCGGAAATTGCACTTCTAAAAATGAGAATTAAAACGCAGATGTGGTATTTTCGAATATTTTATGAGCATATATCGAGTGAATAATTTTACTTTTGTTCTATTTTGAATACTGTGGTAACTAAAGGTAACTGATCGAGAGTAAATTTTATTCTAGAAGACTATTGAAAGCCGTTTATAGACAGCCAAGTTTTAGAATTTGATAAAGTTTTCACATAGTTTTACTTTCTGTTTAGAATTTGAAACATTGTCCGGATAAAAAATTGTCATGTCTGTGTGTGATGATACAATATTATTTTTATACTGATTGTTTTCATGTATTTCGATGCAAAAACATCGTTGAAAACGAAGTTAAATGACATTTTTCATAACTTCTTTATATTCAAATATATGTTTTATGCGTAAAGAAATCACACCGAAGAAAGTGTCATGAGGAATAATGTACTGAATTTTTTTGTATCATCTACATATACTTAACTGTGCAAATTTCACTACATTTTGATTTAGCAAATTTAGGAAATTTTTGGTGAATTTCATTTGAAATACAGCATTGAATTTAAATATCCTCCTGGAATTTATGTTTGCTAAATCTTTTTTTTTCTTTAATTCTGCAAGTTCTTTAATTTTATGTACATTCTTTATATAAACTTCTTTTTTAGATACCGAGTTCATTTCCCGTGGTGCGGTGGCCACGACATATTTTCTGTTTGCAGTCCCACTTTGTGAAATGAAACATCCTGCTTCGTATTTATAAAATGTCACAGGAATCATGGAACTTACATACTAATAAAAAGCTGCTTTCCGCGAAACCTGTCATTGGAGCTTGGCCTGTAATGCCATTGTGAAAAACCGATGTCAAACTGAAGCGGCTTCAAGTTCGTCATACTCATTTTATTAAAAGCATCTTTTATTGGGTGAGAATGCTACGGAATGTCTTTCATGCAAGATCCCATATTTTTTCCATCACATTTTTATAGGTTGTCCAATTTCTAATCATAATCACATCATTTTTTTTCGTGCAACCTTTGTACCTTTATCTGATTTGGTGTGAAAAAATCCCCATCTAAATCTATCTGTATTCTCAAGTTCAATCGGGGTTTTATTACAATTGTAGTTTCTTAAAGAATTTATATTACCCAATATGTTTTTTTATAAATTAATTACTTTATTCACTTGGCTAGAATCATGAAAACTCTTACATTATTTTTACCTTTAAATTTTTTGAAACTTAATTTTTTTTAATTGAAATTTTATTGAATCACTTTGAGCATTATATGACTTTATCACATTGCCTTTGATTTAGAATCAGTTTCCAATATATTATTTTTTTAAATCATTGTTTGGCGCAGCTTAAACTAATTTGACTCTTGTGCAATAAAATTAAACAATCAATCAATAAATCAATCCTGCGGTTGCTTATCTAAATATGTTAAAAAAAGAAAGAAACTATATTTTCTAGTGAAGAAAAAGAAATGAAGATTTTAGCTAACATTCATAAATAAATTATTGACATTTATGTCCTGTTTCTATCTCTTGGGAAAATGTTATCATCCATAATATGCCATAAATTTCGTTGAACTACAACGTACTCAGACTATGAAGCAGTATTTTGTTTCGTAATATTTTTTTTTCTTGTTTCATGCGAGTGTTTCCTAAAAGGTACTTAGTTTCCAGACACGCTTCATATTTTCACTTTTCTATAAATAATTGAAAATTAATAGTCAAATGTTAAAATAGTCTTTCTTCCGAACAAACGAAACATAAGTTCATCTGAGAACAACGGTTGATAACTTTTTTTGCTCTCTATGTTTTAACAATTCATCTATAAAACTACCAACATCGAATTAAAGCTATCTGAAACCATTCTCACCATCCATTTATCCGTTTTATGAATGTAAAGAAAAGGGTCTTAAGTGCCCCTAAGGACTTATTTTTTTTTACTTTTAATCTCGTGCTTTTTACTCTATAGCCTGGAAACCAGACAGCTTTTTGAAATGATCTTCGAGCGTGACGTATCAAATGATGAATCTCTGTCCTCAGCAGAATTTGCGGGAATTAATGCAGATCACAGCCGCACTTTTAAAACGATTTTAATGAATCCCAGGGCGATGAAGGGTGCTTTAAGGGGTGGTCATGCTTCTTTTTTTATCTTCCTTTTACTTTGTTCTTCATTCTTGGTGAAACAAAAGAGTCTGCCTTGCAGTTTTAAGCACTTTTAATTTATTTTATTTCGTTTTTTTTTGTATGTTTCCTAAGTATATATACTATGTAAAACGGATTTTGTGCTCATGATTTCATAAAAAGCTAGCCATTTTTAATTGTTTAAGGAAAAAACTTAATTTTTGGGAAGTGATTTTAAAATGCTACTCCTCCTACAAAAATTTACGTACACGCATGAAATGTGATTTACAGGTACGTCAAACTATGTATAACAAAAGTTGATATGGGTTTTGCGATAACATGATTGGTATTCGTACAATGCTTCTTCATATGAATGCTTTTTAAAAATTCCTTAAAAATGTATAAATTCGGAGTTAAATTATTTTTAAAAAAATAAGTATTGATTTGACAAATGCATAACAATTTTTATTACATGTACTATTAGCAATAGATAAAAGAAATTCAAAGCATTAGGCACAATAGAAAAAAAGCCGTATCATTTTAAATTAGGACAAACTAGTTTTTTATATTTCTGAGATAAGTCAGTTTAAAGTTTTGATTTGCAATAGGGATGTGAACAAAAATGAACGTAAAAGCTATCATAATTCTGCGTTTTTTAAGTTTAGAGTTTTCAAATTTTGTGAGATTATAGAAATGTACATAAAGAATAATTTAGGCTGAGAAAATTATTTTGATTTTTTGATCGATTTTTCGCAATAGAATCGTACTATGTCCCTTTAAAATATTTATTAGTTATTCGAAACACTAAAAGGTGCTGTGGTAGGCCAGTTGTCAAGGTATCGCTTCATGGCCGGCATGTCATGAGTTCGGGTCCAATACCACACAAAACCTGCGGTGTAGGGGAGCAATGTACGTTAAATCTATTGAGAGCTCAAACGTTCTTCCGTTGGTGTTTGTGTGGTAGTTAGGAGAGGAGGTACCAACTAAGGTGTCGTCCTCGTCACTTGACAATTCAAAATTACAAGGTCCGTCACCAAAAGCCCTCGTGTAGCTGAACAGTGTGAAGTTAAAATTCATTCACTCGAAACTCTAAAAATTCAATTCTTAATCAAACTTATTTTTATAATTTAACAAATAATATTAGAGCAATGTAAAACAGCACATATCTTAACAAAATCTTATTATAACAAGCATTGGTAAACATGTTTGCCTTTCTATATTTGCTACATCAGTATATAAGGGAGGGATCTTAATATATATTTCTTAATATGAAGATACCACACACAAATAAACATTACAGCGGCATATTCATGGGACCTCAGGTTCTTCATTTCAGATGAGTGCAGTGTTAAGAAATAGCTCTAAGCAAAATAATAAATATAGATAGAAGTAAAAAGAATGCTCAAGTTGAAACAGTCCCCACTTCAAATTTCTATGTGGGTTGAAAGAATTTAATATTATGTGCTTTCTTCGAATAGTTTCCTGTTTACTATTACTCTAACTGTTTTCTAAGACTTTCTATGATAACCGCAAATGAGAAATGTGAAGAAAAATATTTCTCTATATAAGCTACTCTATTTTATTAGGCTCTATTTGGATTTTTTTACATAAATTAGTTATTTCTTCAAATTTTCTTTCTCTGATAAATTTTTAAGCTGAATCCTCCAACTTCAGAAGGAGTCTGGATATAATTCCTTTTTCAGCAAGAGTTACAACATTAAACAATTAGAATAATTTAACGTATATGTGGAATTTGAAAATCTACCTAAAATTTAATTTTTGTGTTTTCTGTAAGGTATTATCTACTGTACATTTAAAACTACCTATTTAACATCTTTGATTTAAATATAATACAGCTGCCCAGCCAGTATGGTGGATATGGACCCTCGGTTTGTAACCGAGTGGGCTTGGGTTCATCCCGAATGATAAAGTGATTTTTTTTACAATTAAAAGGAGGACCAAAAAAAATTTAAGAAAAAATGACAACTTAAAGATATGAAACGTTTTATTAATTCAAACACAAAAGAGTACGCTAATTGAGCTTACATTCTTTTTAATTATTACCTTAAACGAGTATTTTTTCATTGAATAATTTATTTTTTCGGAAAGTTCGGGCAAAAACATCTTTTAGACTGAATTCTACAGTAAGCCCAGCTTGCTAAAATATTATCATTTAATTTTGATTTCTTACGAGTCACTTCACAAAAATCATTACCAATTGAAAAATTCTCTTTCAACTACTGCATTAGCTCCAGACTGCACAATGTAAATTCTACAAGAATAATTACATTTTATATGGAATGTGTTCACTTATGAAATGGTTTAAGTATTTTCACCCATCTTTTATCAATTTCAGCAAGTTGAGTTTCCAATTGTTCTAATTTATTAGAATTTAAAAATGTATTCAGTCATCTTTCTTCTTCAAACAGACCATTGCCATCGATATTAATATCAGGCATTTCTTTCGATAAAAACTCAACACAATTTTTTATATTTGGACACTTTATTTGCGATAAAGTCAAAAAATACCATTAAAAAATTGTTATTTCCTGTGATATTTGTTTTAGACCATTCTTCGACATTTTGGAAAAATGTTTGGTTCATCTCTGAAAACAGAGATTAACAAATCAGTTTTAAAATATTGAAATAGAGGACACTTTCTGAGGAAGGACAGAACTTATAAAAAGAACTGTCCTCCCTAAAGGAGGACGATTAGTCACCTTACGAATAAGGCATGAATGTATTTTTTTCGGGAAAAGAAATCAACTTTCGGCTGTAATGGATTCTGGTCTCGAATGGAAAGCACAGTGCACTCCTGTTATATTCTGGGATTAGCATTTGTTATAAATGTCTATATTTTCTTATGTTTATATAGTATGTTTCTGTGCTTCCACTTGTATTTCATATGTTTCCCAGGATAAAACACACAACAACAAATATAATATACTGTTTGTGACTGAGAAATATCGTAGTGTTTTCGTTAGTGGGATACATATAAAAGACGTGAGATATATATATAGATGACCCGAAACATATAACACAACATTCACAAAAAGAATAAAGATTTTATTATAAACGATGATCCCAGCAAAGAACAAAAGAAGTACGCTACTTTTGTTTAGAGACGGGAATCCATTTCAGGCGACACACACACAGTCCCACTTCTTTTTCCGAAGACACATCCATACCTTACTCGGGATTCGAACCCTAAATCACTCGATTACAAGCTGAGGCCATAACCACCATACTGGGCGGGGCAGCATGGTAGAGATTTCTTCTAATTATAAAATAACACTAATTGCTTTACATCGCTTCATGTTACTTTTTCAAAGGTGAAAATACCCATACAGGGTGCAGATTTTAGCCAAGAAGCATAAGCCACATTCCATCTCAAGTGGAGCTTTCCAGGTTTAATATCAGTAGAGGTAGAATCGTTGTGAAAATAGTGCCAAAGCCGACTGCAATAATTATGAAAAAGATAAATGTAGGATTTTTTGAATCTGATCGCATTTATTACGAAAAGCTAAAAAATGTTAATTATCAATGTCACATAAAACAATATTTTTATCCAATCTGGATAATTCTAACAGTTTTATTATTCAGATCACACAAAAGACAAATAATTATATCAGTACTTTATGATGGGGACCACTTAGAAAAAATTTATACGAATTATAAATTATAAGACGATATTTTAGTTTACAATAACACTTTCTTTTACTGTAATGAATATGAATAAATTATTTAAATAATTTAAATTATATCATTTGTTAGAATTATTTTATAAATGTCTATCTAAAGCTAAACATTGCGATGTTTCAGTATCAAACCATTTAAAAATTTCGAGGTCATTGAACTTCTTTGAATAAAGGTACAGCCCATGGAATCTACACTTTTAGGTTTTTAGTTAAATAAATTCGACCGACTAGTTTTTATGATGTTATCTATCTATCAATATTTTCTATCTCGCCGTCTATTGGAAATCTCAACATGTATTATCTTGTTCAATATCAATCAGAGTCAATGTTTTCTGGCTTTAATTCAATGTAAAAGCTGATCTGCTATGTACGATAGTTTTTAAATGACACTTCGAGGAATAAGTATATTGATTTATGAGATAGATGGCTTACATATCCGAAAAACTCTTAACCTACAGTTGTTCATCCTTTGAATGTACTTTAAGTATAAAGCAGGCATTATTTTAGAAAATGAATAGGAGCTCATTGATTTTCTGTGGTTGGGTTATATAGCTCCCTAATGATTAGATAAGATGATATAGGTCAGTAACTTCTTTTATCAGTGACGAAGGTATCACTAAGAAGGATATTTTCCTGTGTCCTTAGATAAACAGCAATATTCCTTTTAAGGGAGAAGAAAATCAACCAGCAGAAAGGAGAATGGGATTCCTCCGCATAAAAGAATTCATCTGTAAATGATGATAGATATAATAAAATGTACTCAAGGTATTTTGCATTCAAAATAAGATTTACGACAAATATATATATAATATATATATATATATAATATATATATATATATATATATATATATATAATATATATATATATAATATTATATTATATATATATATATATATATACATAATATATAATATGTATATATGTATATATACATATTAATTATATATATATTATATGGCTTATAACATATATGCTATTATATATATACACATTATATGTATATAATATATTTATATATATATATATATATAGTTAACTATATATATATATATATATATATATATAGATATATAGATATATATATATATATAGATATATATATATATAGATATATATATATAGATATATATATATATAGATATGAATATATAGATATATATATAGATATATATGAATATAATAATATATATATATAATATATAGTATATATGTAGATATAGTATATATATAATAGATATGATATATAGTATATATATATGAATATTAGATATATATAATATATATATAATATACAATAACATATATATATATATATATATATATATATATATATATATATATATATATATATATATATATATATATATATATATATATATATATATATATATATATACAACCAAAATAGAACCTAGCAAATATACATTTTTGATAATCAACCAATTCAAAGCCTACCAAACTTGATTGTCATCTATCTCGATATCTATCTATGCTGGTTAATGTAAAATGTAGTTCAAAAGATACGTTCAAAGATACCCAAGACTCTTGATTCTCTTGGAAAAGGATCTGTAAGTAGGAAGATTTCGTTTAATAATTTTTTTTTTCGTAATTGTTTTAGGATTTTTCTGCTTTAAGAAATTCGGGAGATTTTGTTTCAGAATATTAATCAGTGGTTCTATCATACTCTCTGTGAGTTTTTGTATACTTTGAATTTTGGTTTATTTTTTTATATACTTTGAATTTTGGTTTATTTTTTTATATACTTTGAATTTTTTTATATACTTTGAATTTTTGTTTATTTTATTTGGTTTTCCTACCGAGTTGCAAAGGGGGAAGGTTGGCGCCTTCAAACTAGTTTAACCCCACTTATTCGGTCCTAAGTCCGAAATTGCATTCTGACTCGCTAGGTTCTTTTTTATAGTTCGTTTTTTGTATTTTTTCGTTCTTCATGTTTTGCTTTTATATTTTTATTACGTTATTTCATGTTATGTTCAATAACTATTATTTCTGGTTTTAGAATCATTATACAAATTTCTTTTATATATATATATATATATATTCATATTTAACATATTAGTAGAACATTTATCATGTTTGTATTAGTTAATGTTCATTTTGTAACTGTATTTCCAGAATTTAAATGATATTCATGCCAATAATTAATGGCAAACTGTTGATATCTTTACTTGAACATAAGGTCAAATGAGAAAATACGATAATTGCCTCCTTTATAAATGAGTTTTCCTTTAGTTCTTCTGACTCATTCCCACTTCATATAATATCCTTCAGATTATTTATTTAGTGGCTAGATCAGGGGTACTCAACCTTTTTTTCTGCTGGGCCACATACATATGTCAAGCATATCACGCGGGCCACACACGTATGTTAGCTATTTTCCGAGGGCCGCAACATGAGGTTTAACGGGAGGGAGGGGGAGAAATGCTTTAAGATCAAAGATAACATTGGAAATTTAAAATTTGGAAAATTGATCAAAATATTACAATTCTTGTTTTGATTCTTTTAATTATTATTATTATTATTATATATATATATATATATATATTATATTTTCGTCACTAGAACTAAACTAAAAGAATTTCAGAAACTCTTCTCCACAATTTTTGCAACAGTAAATGGTTTCATATGATTTTTAATAATATAACTAACTTTTTTTTTTCATAGTATGTCTGTTCCTGCTGTGACATTACCAATGACAAAACACTTTGTTGCTGTTGTAAAGAATATTCAATAAAGCATATTTACATCTCTTGAAAAAAGATCTTGGAGGGAAAATTTCATTGTATGATTCATGCTTACTGGTATTTTTAAATGCCGCGCTTTCATGACAAATCAAACATGTTTGATTTTCACTGCAAAACAGTCAACCTCCAAAACGTTCGAATATTTTTTGCTTGCAAGTTATGAAGGATTGTTAAAAATTGTTGCTACTCTAGTGTCGCCTGTTATCACTATCGTACTATTGTTTGTACTATCGTTACTAATAGAAAGCAGCAAATAAGCAACTAGTACTTCGACAGCAAAAATCAAAATTGCCAGATCTTATTTCTTGTTGAAGAATTTCCCATAAATTTTTTTGTACATTGTTTTTAAATAACTGAATTTTTCAGAGCAATGGGTCCTGACCGGGCCACTTAAAACGGCTCGGTGGACCGTAGGTTGAGTATCGCTGGGCTAGATTAAATACACTTTTTATCATTAAGTATACTATTAGAATATGAGATTAAATAGTACATCATAAGAAAAAGTGGTTTGTAGTTTAATGAATGATGCAATACATACATATTTAAATATTTAATTGAATATACTACATGTGGTTAAAAGCAATGTGATATATATATATATTTTATGAAAAAGTGAATGAATTTACAGTTCAAAAATATAAATATTTTTTTGTGTGATAAATTATAAAAAAATTATTAATTGAATAATTTATTTCAATTACGATATTTCTGGGCGTGCTCCCATTTCTATTGATAACAATATCCTTTAGTAGTCAGCATTGTTATTAGTTATTATTTGTTATGAAACTTTGCGTTTATGAAATTATGAAATTCTATTTGATTGTGTTGGTTTTTGTTTGCACATCTTGGATTTAACGTTCAAAAAGATATTGTCTGAAAGCATACAGCACGTTTTGATATGAATTGCCCTTAGTCCTTAACTGCTTTTCGAGAATTATAAAAACTCTTACATTACTTTTAAATTAAATTTTTAAAAAAAAATTCATCTAAATTTCATTCTTTATTCAAGCATTTTGAACATAATATAACTTTATCACATAAATGTGATTTAGAACAAGTTTTTAAAATTTTAGTAATTTTTAAATCATTGATTGGTACAGCTTTGTCTACTTTGGCTCTTGTGCCGTAAAATCATACAATCAATTAATCAAAAATCCTTAACTGCCGTTGGCGTATTTATCCTTCTCTCTCAACCGATACATTAAGTGGTCGGACGTATATATACATCTTTCTGAAGTACGATGTTTAACTTTGCGCTGCTATGAGTAAACTATTCTGAAGGCTTTGAATGCAATAAAGTGACCTTGACAGTGTTTGCGTAGGGTTTACTTAATTAATCTTATCTTTACAATTTTATAGAATGGATGTAGCAGGCTGGACTCTGAAGAAAGGTTTTCTTTAGTTAAAACATTAAAGTAATAAGCACTTATGTGTAATTTTTACTGAATTTTATATTCTCCGTTAAGGTTCTTTAGATATTTTTGCAGTCGATTATCATTATTGACACATTTTACCATGCTGCACCATTTTTTTTCTTTATTTAAGGTGTTTACAGTACGATTCAGCTGACGAGAACTTGTCAAAAACGTTAACTTAATTATTTTAGACTGAACTATTATGTATGTATTTTTCTATAATATCACAAAATTTGAAAACTCTCAGAGTTATGGCAACTTTTATTCTTATTTTAGTTCGCATCTTAATTGCAAATTAAAATTTTAAGTGGATTTACCTCAAACAGTAAAAATACTAAGGCGCTTTCTATTGTGCTTAATGATTTGAAATATTTATTTGATTACCATTAATACATGTAAGAAAAGTTGGTATGTATTTTTTAATCAAACAATATTATTTTTTTAAAAAGATTAGATTAATTTAGAATTAAAACTAATTAGATTGAAAAAAAAATTCAATAAGTATTTATAGAAAAAGGTATTTTACAAATACCAATCATGCTATCACAAAACCCATACCATCTTTTGTTATGCATAGTTTGACGTACTTGAAAAATGATTTGTTCAATGATTCTTTTAAACATTTGATCCTGATTTTTACTGTTCGCTACTTGATGCTTCGAATAAAAGAATTCGATATAAACGTTTTTGGCTAACAGAAAGGGATTAATTCTTCATCACGACAACGCTAGATTACAAGTGGCAAGAAAAACCTCACGAACAATTGTAAAGTTGTGTTGGGAAATTTTACCTTAGTCAGCATATTGCACTATCTGAGATCATGTGATCAGTTAGCTGCAAAAGTTAAATGAAAATGAATATATAAATTACGAGAGTGTCCAAACAGCAGCGGGAAAATACTTTGTCTCCAAAACAAAGGGTTTCTTTTGCAGAACGCTAGAAGATAGCAGTGACTAACAAAATACATTATATTTTGGATACAATTTTAATTAAAAAATGCGAAAAAAAATTATTTTTCTTTAGGGAACAAATCTCAAAACTTTCCTTAACGCCCAATACAATAACTAGAAAAATCCCGGAACTCATACAATTGCACTTAATAAAGTGAAGTATGATACGCATAACTTAGCCTCTCTGTTTTAGTACTTACTATATGTTATAAATTTCAGAGAAGCTATTGGATGCTAAGACGATAATACTAAATACACGATTAATGTGAATTTTTCTCAATGATATATTTTTATATTTCTGTCTTTTCCACTCTCCTCATAAAGCAGATTTTCATTATAAATAAACATTTGAAATATGTCGTATAAACGAATATATATTTATTCTTTTAAAGTTATTATTCGTTGTCACTGAAAAATTTACGTTGGTAATTATAACTTTATCGTGCTATGTTGTAAAAGAAACAAAGAAATATATGCACCAGTTGATAGTTAAACAGTAACCAACTCTTCTTTTGGTGACTTACAAATAAACTAAATACAAAAAAAAAACCCCTCAAATGAAGTACTTGAAGCTTGAGATATTCTAAATCCACCATTTGCACGTTGAAAAACTTTCCTAGATTCTTTGACAGCTGGAAAGAAGGATGAAAAATCTGCATTCAAGTTAACATTACAAAAAAGTGGAAGAATACTTTCGACTTGTTCAAGAACTTTCTAAAAATATGTACGTGTATGTCGATATATATGAAAGAAAAAAATATAACTGATGCAAAGAGAGCTAAGCTATGCAAAGAAAATATACATATGCAAAATTTTAAAATTCTAGACGGTCAAAAATAAACCTTTTTCTAGCTAATGTCATTTTGAAAAATCGTAGAAGCCTTAAGAAAACTTCAAGTAATGGTTAAGTCTAGAAATACCTAGATAAACACGTATTGAAAGAAGTCGTATCCTTTGCTGGAAATTCTAGAGGGGAAATTCTCCATATAAACGTAGTCTATTTTAACCGTTTGTTTCTATTCAGTATACATCCACTATTCAGAATACATTAGAACAAGTCAGAAAAGGAAGAACGTATTTTAACTAGAAACATATGAGGTAGTGATATTCATTATTTATTGAAGTGTATTTAAATATTCAAGAATCCTCTTGTACTTTTAAATAATGCAAACATATATAATTCAAACTTTTTTCGATTCTTACTAATATCATTGCATAGATCCTAATAAGTTTATTGATAGATAGGCACATTCCGAACTATGATTATACTTGAGACCTAACCCAGTCGAATAGGAATTTTAATGGCACTTTCTAGAACTAATAAGGAATTTCGAAACTTAATTAGATTATACAGGATTTTTCTTTGTACAGTAATAAATGTTGTGATTGTAATAACCTTGGTAATAGCGCAATTATTATCATTAAAAATATTTATTATTATAACTCTTATAATACACATAAATTATTTAACTATTACAATGCTTGTAATTAAATAGTTATATGTAATTCTAAGAAACAATTTTGTGACCTCTTTGTTAGAGCAAGAAAATAATTCTAATTAAAACAGAAAAAAATGAATACAATTTATTTGTAAAATACATGTATAGTGAGTTCACTAACACTACATATACAGGCTTAAAGGTTCTAACAACAAATCTGTATTAGAAACAATAATATAATAAGAAATGCCATAAATACCCAACTCATATATATAAACTTATTCTACCTTATATTTTCTATGATTTCCTCTTTCATCTGTAGCAGAGTAAAGTCATGTATACGAAACTGAAAAATTCAGTTCACTTCGCTATTTAATTCAATACCATAACTAAACTTTGGTAATTAAACTGGATTTGTGAGAACATGAAAAAAAATGGATGAAACAGAATAAATCATAATGAACAATACGAATTGAAAGTTGATCCTTATAAAGTATTCCTTATTTCCTCCACTGACTTATGGCATTTAAGATTGGGCCATGTGATCTTTCAGAAAAGATACTTATAGACAAAAACAGGCTAAAGTAATAATACATTTAAAAACAAAACAAAAAAAGTGCGAATAAAAATGTATTGTTTATGTATTTATTGCTTTACTATGTACCCGCTGTTTGAAACAGCGACAATCTTACACAGTACTTTATGGAAAATTTCTCGAAGGTTGCTTAGAATCACAGAGATTAACTCCAAACCAAATTTTTACTCCAATTTTTAGATAATTATACTGTGGTGTGCAATAAGATAAGTTTTCGGTTTTGTGTATTATCTTTACAACTACTGAACAGATTTGAATAAAATTTGGTACGTATATAGGGCTAACATCATGCAAAAAAATAATCATTCAACATTTAAAATACACACGCGTGATCGTGCGTAAAGCTCATCGAAGTTGGAAGGTATGAAACATTAGTTGCAGAATATAACAAGCGTCACTTGACCAAGGTTCAAATTTACGTGGTCCGTCGCCAAAAGCCCACGTGTAGCTGATCAGTGCGAGGTTAATATTCATTCACTCACTCACGCAGAATATAACAACATAAAAAAAATTGTTAATATGGGGTATAGTCCTCTCTTTCAGATAGATAGACCTCCCACCGTGATTTTATACCCGAAATAAGTGAACTTATGAGTTTCTGTGGCAATTAATATCTTTCGTTCAGCAACTATCTTTTCTGGTCTTCGATGGTTCTCGGATGGGGCTTGATAGTTGCAATTTCCCTTTCCCAGGATGTTCTAGACATGCTCTATAGGAATGAGGTATGGAGATCAAACTGGCTAATCAATTCGTTGAATATCCTCACTTTCCCGAAATTCGTCGACCAGATGTGCCTCGCGTTGTTATCCTTTAAAATAAAATCCCAACCAACATCACTCGTGAAAAAACTAATATAGGGCTCCAAGTCCCCATTTCTGTACCTCACAACAGTCATACTGCAACTTGCAAAGAAATAGTGTGTGCAGCCATCCAACTGGGTGTCTGCCTAGACCATCAAGCATCCGCTGTCGTAATGGTCGATTTCTCAGACAGTGAAGGGCAGGTAATGGTTTCCTGTGATTAACCCCATACATTATCACCGTAGTTTCATATGCAAAGAGAACCAGGGACATAAGTATGAGTGTGTGTCTTAACTTTGAATAGTTTTTATTTATTTATTTGCTTTAGAAGGGCCCAATATACAAACCAAATTTCATTCAGATCTGTCCATTATCTGTACAGAAAAAAGACAAAATCTAAAAAATCTCTTAATTTTGAGCACCAGTGTACATTCATGTACTATTCATCTATTTCTAAAGAACTTCATGGCATGTATATATCAAGTATATACTTATATAAAAAAATCTGGCTGCTTTTATTTTCTCATAGCAAGTAATAAATCATTCAGTACAATCCTAGAGCAACACTCACGTTAATAGTCAATAAAACGTAGCAAGCGTTATTCGGTCCGATTTCTAAGTTAGAGTCTTGGTCTCATTAAAAACCCTCCATGTAGATTAGCTGATATTCTGCAGAAATTCGAAGGCCTCACGGTGATGTAGTATCGGAGTTTGGAATATCAGCTCATGTGTCGTGATCATCATTTAGACTAGGTCCAAAACAACAAATTATGTCACTAAAATTCCTCGTTAACTTCAACATGTGTCATTAATCGACAATCAAACAAAATTTCTCATTTTGTAAAAATTTTTATTTATCAAAACTAAAATATCTGTGAATCTTGTTTTCTGAAGTTTCCAAAATAAAGCAATTATCTACCTTTAGCAATATAATTCTAACAGAGTGATAAAACATAGGACTCTTTCAAGCAATATTTCATCTGTTTCCTTTTTTTCATTAATTTTTATAACACAAACAAAAGGAAATACTCTAGTAGAAAGTCTAACTCAACCAAATGTATTTAAACAATTTAACAAATGAAATGAAATATAAATTAGGAAATCACTCTATTTATAGTTAAGCTCTTCATACATATTCAGAAAAATAAATGTATACGAATAATTATAATAATTCCTATTTTTTTTTTCTTTAAAAAACAAACAAACTTATACAGTTATTTAGTTATTTGTATGTTACAATATTTTGCATTAACATTTTTTATTGAACATTCTACTTAAATATATGTACTAAATAATGCTTATTTGTTTTGTAAATTTATTCTATAAAATATATGTACTAGCACTGTTTATTGGTTTTGTAAAAATT
>BMAV01020766.1:0-38130 GCA_019973955.1 Trichonephila inaurata madagascariensis
AAATTTTTTCAAAATTTTCCCCTGTTTTGTGGGGGGATGAGAAAAAAAAAGAGTTTCCTGTCCAAAAAACTAACACGGTAGGTTACACTCACTGACTGCACCTGTTTGTCAATAATGCTCTACCTTTTTGCCGTAGAGGGATTCGAAAAAACCCCTTTTTTTCTGTTCTGGACAAAAGGTTTTACTTGAAAGGAAAAAAACTAAATTTTTCCTAACACAAGCTGATAAATTTTTTTTTTCATATGTTGAAATAATTGTTAATTGGGGGCTTTTATTCGTAAATAGGGTTTTTTTCCCGGGAAAAGGAAAAAATTCGTTAAACCCGGAAATTCAAAAATGGGGATTCCTTAAATGGGGTCCACAAAACATACGTTCCCTTTTAATGAACATTTCTGTATAGTGTGTATTTTATTGTATTTTTTAGTGTATTTTGATTATATTATGAAGTAATTTAATATGTATATATTTCATAGCAATAAAAATTATATACATATGTATAGATTTATTGTAAATGGTGGTTATGAATTTAGTATTATTCACATGCAAAAAATGCGTAATTTTATATAGAAACGTAAAACATAAAAGCATGTTATTAAAACACTTTTTTTATTAAAAAGAATGCGTAATATAATCCTACCTATCATATTTCTCTTTCCAGAAACAAGCGGCTTCTCGGAAATTTCCCATTCTCTGAGTCATCGGGTGGTTTCAAGGAAGGATCCAGGGGGGATGCACAGCCTCTACTGGTAGCCTTTCAGGTACGGACAACGCATTGCAGGTAAGCTGTCGAAAACAAAAAAAGTCTGCGTTTAAAGCCATTGTAGTAATTTTTTTCAGAAAAGTAAAAAAGTATTCAAAATGGTATAAGAACAATTTAAATTGATTGAACTCAGGAAAAGCATCATAATTAACCGACTACGTTGGGAAATATGATTTTAAAAAAGGACAAATAGATAATATTTATGATATTTAGGTCACTTTGAAGAAAATGTATATAAAATTGTTTTAAAAATAGTATTTCAGTAAAAATTTTGTACAATATTTTACAAAAAACAAAAACTCATTTTTTTTTCTCCTTTTTCCCTTTTTTAAAAATTTTTTCCCGTTTTGGGGCTTTCTACAAAGGGTCAACTAGAATGTTTAAATATATATCTTGAAGTTTTTACCCTGTTTTTTTAATAATAATAAATTTTAAAAAAAAAGTCCATAATTATATTTCAAGGGGGGTTTAAATCTGAAAATAATTTAATTTTTTTAAAACTCATAGTGGAGCCTCTGAACAGAGGTCTGAGCTATATAAGGCAAAATATTATTATTTTAAAACATCTTTCAAAAAGGAAACTTTTTAAAAAAAGGTTTTTCAATTTAAATTTTTTTGCCAAAAAATTTAAATTTTTTTTGAAAAAAATGTCCTTAAAATCTTTTTTATACATGATTCTAATCTAAGTGACAAAAATATCATGAAAAGTATCCATTTATGCGTTTTTTTAAAATCAGGGGTTTCCCGGCTGCATACCTTAAAAAATTTCCGAGACGTTTTTTTTTTACTGATTTTAAAACACATCCCATGGTCAAGCCCTTTTCAGTCACGAAAAACTTTGTTAGGCAATATATTTCAATATATTACTGCTTTTAATTTGTTTCCGGCATTTTTTCGTGCATATGACATGTTTCATGCTTTGTAAGACATGTCTCTTATATTTTAGTGCTTAATGGATTTTTAAATGTATATTTCAAGATTTTTTAAAAATGCTTATCTATTGAATGATTGCAGATTTTTATAATATATGTGTGTAGTATAATATTAGTAGAATTTTATAAAGCACTAAAATAAGTTTTTTTCTGAGAATTGGAAAAAAACTCCATAAAACTGTCATATTTTTCATTTTTAAAACATGATCTTGAATTTTATTTTATTTTACCATTGAAATGGGTTTGTTAAGCATATATTTCTACTATTTCAATAAAATGGCAATAATTTAGGTAAAATAAATCGTTATTTATTACAATATTTATTATAGGAGGAAAAAAATAGTGTTAATTGAGGAAAGAGAAGCAAATAAAACTTTGAAATACTTTATCAATACGACTTTTAAATGAATATTGTATCTTTTTGCTGAATAACTTTTTCCATTAACAAACTTTTTTTAAAAAAAATTACTTGTTTCATTATACAGAAATGTCTCACAGAATAGTGAACAATGAGCTGAGTTATTGACAAATCACACGTTTTTGCATAAAAAAGCAAGCCCAGAAAGAATTTGATCATCCTGAAACTTTTGCATGCACATTCCTTTATACCTAATACACAAATGATTAAATTTTCAAGTCAAATAAATATGAACTTCTTGCAAAGAAAGCATTCCCACGACACAACCAGCGGTGAATAAAAGAGATTAGACCGTTTCTTGTTGTCAAACATTGAAGCCCGAGGAGACATAATTTTTAATGCTATTACAACGTCGTTGAAAAACTTGTAGCGAACTTGGCAACATCTCATGTGATCGCATAATGGGGATTCGTAAATTTGATGCCAAGCAAAAGACCATCACCTATAACGTACGGACAAGGCTGTGCAACGGAACTGGTAGCAATGGTTGTTGCTTACCTTTGAATGGACCCCTTATCAAACCCTTCGGGGCCCTTTTTAGAAAAGAAAGCCCCGTTAATGGTACTATAGTTACACATGTTGAGGCCCCTGTAGCTTGGGGACCAGTGTCATTGATACGGTGGTAGCTACCCCCCTGCTGTTTACCATCAGAATGAAAGATCTGGGAGTCCTATGCACAAATTCAAGGAAAGATTGGATGATTGTGAGGCAGCCCCAAATTGGCCCGACAGCATCATTGTTCACTAATTCGTGGTGCTTTTCTTCCATTTCAAAACGTTTGTCTCAGCAGTTTTTAAAACGTCTGTTTTTAACCCAATTGTCTAGAGTAGTATCATAACCGATCATAATGGCTATCATCAAACGAGTATTGCCTTGTGCCCCGCAGGAATATCGTTTCGAACTCGGAGCAGATGACCTTCGAATCTTATGTGAAGGACCCGAAGCCAACAATCCCAATCCCAATCAGCTTTTTACTACAAAAAGTTCATCCAAATCCATTGGTGTGATGTTGTGAAGTGCTAGCAATAATCTCCTGTCATCCTATGTACAACTTTAACAATTCAATGATATACTGATGGCATTCTGCCGCTGTTTGAGTTCCCTTTTAAGGCATGTCATCATACTGCTATTTTTCATCAAGTTACTGTCTTAAACGGCTAGCATATCTCTGAATTATCGCCGCTATGATAATGATATCTTTTTTTGGCGAGCAAAGTCCCCCAATCTTTCACCAATAGAATTAATATGAGATATGGTACGCCTACAGTTTCTGCACCCAAATGTCGCATATCTGGATTAACAATCAATGAAATGCTGAAAAAGGGCATATCTAGATGAAATTTGGAAATCTTAATCTCCTCTAATGTTGAGAGTTTCGAGAAAAGGAGGCTCTCAAATTACTGATTTTAGAATTCAATGTGTACCCGCTAAGCGTAATGGGTCCTACGGTATTGAGTTTTTAATCATGTCACCTATATTTGTATGAGCTGAACATATGTTTAATTTTAAAACACAAATTGTCTCTTTATTTGTTTTGAAAAAAGAACTTATATATTAAGCTAAGGTCTACAAAGTCTGATATAAATAAATAAATAAAAACCGAGACTAAAAGTGTAGCTTGAAAAAGAATGGAGTTTGCAACAACTATTTTGATGACATCCTCCCACACACTTCCTCAAGAAACGCCCTTGGGGCGTTGGATCTCTAAAGGTTCGAATCACCCTTGACTTCCACCATTCATGTGGCCAGTTTCACCTTAATCGATCACGCCAGTTTGGAGTCTTTGGTTCAACTGTATTCTGCCGGAAAAATGTCGAATCAACATCACGTTTCTCGTGAAACTTAAGAAATAAGTCACGGAAACATTTCAAATACTAACCAAGGCTTATGGAGACGAAACATTGTCTTGTGCACATGTCATAAGCGGTTTTGAGGTATAAGCGGTGAAAGGCATAAACGGTTTTGAGGAGGAAGGGCCAGTGTGGAAGATGATGAACCTGTTGGGCGCCCAAGGTCAGCGATTACAGACCAAAACATAGCCAAAATTCGTGATATGAATGGGTTCCCACTCACTTCAGTGGTTACACTATTAATCAACATTATTACATTGGAGTACTAAAAAACCTCGTTAAAAAATTAGTAAAAAAAAGACCAGATTTGGGAAGTGATGGATGGCTGTTGCAGCAAGACAATGCATCCGCTCCCATGGCTCTACCTGTCAAATAGTTTGTGACCAGCAAAAACATTATTGTGCTGGAGCACCCTCCTTATTCCTCTGATTTGGCCCCATGCGACTTTTTTTTTATTTCCTATCGTTAAATCTTGCTGAAAGGGAACCCACTTTACTTCAGTTGAAGAGATTCAGGCAAAAACGGCAAAACTCCTAAGGAGATTTTCAAAAACCTCGCCCCACAACTGTTACCAACAAGAAGTGTGTGAATGCTGAATGCAACTACTTTGAAGGTGATACTGTCACGGAGAACTGATTCTGTAAATACAAGGATTTATTGGACCAATCTTGTTTTTTGTGTGTGTGTGTCACGTCTCGTATATAACAAAGTCTTCGTTCCAACACTCCAGAAAGAGTGAGAAAAAACAAACAGGTTATAGCTATAAGCAAAATAATTATTTGAAAAATGTACTGCTGCTTAACCCTTTGTTGGAGCAAGGACTTATTCGTCCGAGTGGCATATTGTTGTTTTTTGTTGTGTTGTGGAGTCACTATAGTGCTATAGACGTATGCTTTTTTGGCATTTCTTTTGGCTGAGTATATTTATTTTGCTTTTTTATTGTTTTATTTTAAGATTTTCACAAAAAATTTTGAACTTTGAAGAATCTGAGCTTGTTTTTTTTTTTGCCACACAATTAAATGAAATATCTATTCTTATTTAAAAAATTACAACATTTTAATTTATTTATCTTTAATTGAGATTTAACAGTAGTAAGAGATTTTCAAAGTGCTATTATTATTATTATTATTTCCCTTTCTACGAATACCTGGATAAAAGAAACTCTGTCTTCAATAGGCTATGGATTTAGTACAGAACCTAATGTATGAAATGAATGATATACTAACAGATGATTTTTCAGATAAAGAAGTCCCAGCAAATTATCTGCTGGAATTTTCGCTAGATTCTTAGGATGACGTTCAAGAGACTGAACTCAAGGTGCAGTAGTTCATGTTAAGAAAATACTGCATTTCTTACCCCAGGATGCAGTGCTTTAAAAAACATTCAGTCGAAACCTCATTCAAAATGCACATTGTGTAATGAATTTCTGTGTAGTAATGAAAAAAAAACTGTTTCTTTAAATATCATCAAATTAAATTTATGTGTAAAAAAAGCAAATAAATTTTAAAAATTTAATAATCTTTAATAACAAATACTTTGGAGTGTAAAACATTAGTGTTCTCTGGTTATTTAGCACTTTTAAGAGTTAAAACTGCGCTAAAAAAGTCATTCGGTCTTTTCGTATTATGAGAAAATTTGAGACCTTTGTGGACTGACGGTACTTTAAAGTACAAATTTAATTAATTAGCTCTAACGAATTAAATTGCCCAAAGTTGAGTATTTTTCTATGTACATCCCTTAATTTTCAGTGCGGTGATTCAGAAAAAAATATTGTATGAAAAAATTTGCAGTAAATCATAATGCGGTAGATAAAGGGTTAAATGTTCTTCAGGAAAATTTTATTTTGACTTTCAAACTAACTCGATCTTAGCTTTAGCTTTTTAGTATATCTCAGCATGTATGATATACTAAAAAGTTAAAAAGAAAGCTTATACTATACTAAAGGCTAAGCTATGATATTATGCAGTTTTTATAGTAATAAAAAAACTCTCATTTGATTGATAAATGTGTTTAAATATATAAGGGTGATAATTACCAAGGATGATGTATAATCCTTTTTTTTCTGAAGGCTCTTAATGTTTTTTTAATACATTCTAAAAAAATTTTACGAACACACTTTTAATAATGAAAAATAATTTTTCATACTGATGCAAAAAACTCTTTCAAAATGCTACATGAGAAACTGAAAAGAAGCTAAAAATATCAGACTCATTAAAGAAAAATGTATACATTTTTTCCACATGTTAAAAAGAGATGAATATTGGCCTCTTAACATTAGGATACGTTTTAAACAGAAATATTGAATTTTTAAGATCAAATATATCATTTTCTTAAATTAAAACCTTGTAAGAATTTTGATTAAGAGATTTCTGTAAACACAGACTAAAAGAATTTTGAATATCATTTTGATAGAAACGGCTAGACATGATTAAAAGTAGTGCATAGTACTAAAAAGCAACAACTGTGAAAGCTAATATTTATTTTATAATAATTAGATTTTCAAATAATAAGATTAAAGACTTGGGGGGGGGGCGATTTTTATCAGAAAAGGAAGATATTTTTTTGTTTGATGTGTAGTATAATGATTAAAACTTTTCGAACAGATACTGATAATAACAGCACATCATATATTTAAATGATATGTTGCATTTCTTTATAATCGCCGAAGGGCAAAGTTCATAATCAATACCTTTCATTTACAAAATACTACCCAGACATTAGGGGAGGGATAAATACACTGTAACCATGGAATTTCCAATAAAAAAAGCTTTATTCGTTAAAAAAACATATGATCAAAGTTTCACAATCCATATTTAAGAACCAAATATTTGTAATAACTAGGTATTATTAATAACAGTCTAGGACATGACAGTTTCCTAAGTGAAAGGAATAAATCCTATTACAATAATTAAAAGTGGATGCGTGTGTAAGTCCATTCAAGAGGGTCGGATATTTAGTTTAAACACAACGTTGAACTGATAAATCAAAAAATTTTAATTGATTGTTACAAAGAATATTTTTATTTTTTAAAATATAAAGATAAATTATAAGTAGCTGAAATATAATTAGAAGTTTCAATAACATACTAAAATAAATGCACGTTATAAGTAAAGGTATAAATTAAATTCTCAGGAATTCGTTTATTAAATAATATATTTTATGATGGGTTATATAGTAACAGAATCAGTAGTGTAACGTACATTCTTGCCACCCCGCATCCCGCCCCTGGGGGGGGGGGGCCGGCAGGATTCTAATGGGCCCAAAACCTGACGGACGCCAAGTACGGCTTGGGGCCCTAGCCTGACTTTGCAGAAGAGCCCTAATATTCTTCGTTACGCCAATGAGCAAAATTCTTTTATTGACAACTTTATTACTATCATTGTACGGGAAGTTTGTGTGCGGGCTATAAAGTAATTTAGCTTAGTAGCTAGTTCATGAGGCCGACGGTCCTTCCAGCCGTAAGTTTTTATGAATATCTACGAATATTAGTGACCGTCGAAATTCCAGGACTGAGAGACCTAAACACACACTGTGATTTCCTTCCTTCTTCACTGACAAAATCAAAGAGAATTAAAAGAAAATTGACAGACTTATTATTAAATTCAGGCATTGAATCCCTTTCTGTTTTAATTGTGTGACGGGCTCACGCGTCTCTTTTCTGTAACATAACCTCTGGGTTCTTTGACGGCCAAGATTAACGGCAACTCTTTTCCAACCAAAATCCAAGAAGCGAAATGCGATTATGAAATGCAAATAAGATAGCTTTTAAAAGAACAGAAGTTTCAGTAAGCAGTATGACAATTTAGGGAAAGTTATGTTTGGAAGAGATACGAGTGTGAATTGACAGCCTATCATAAAGTTACTGAGATATTCAGCCATTGATACAAGGTGCATACCATTGCACGCGCGCCCAGACGTTTCCGTACCGTGATAGAATCTTAGTTTGGATTAAGGTAGGACTGATTATTTGATATTGGGACTTGTAATATTATCAGAATTGGGAGTAGGCGGATAATATAATTATTTAGATAAACTAGTCTAAATTACGCAATTCGGTTTAACTATCGCTGTGTGTTTGGTTCATTAGATTCTCACTTATATAAATTTATCTAAATTATTAGAGGTTTAAGTTATCATAAGTCATATTAAGAATTTTAAAATGTCTATTCATTTTGAGAATCTCACACCTCTAATTCACGCTGACAATCAAAGATATGGTCACCAAAGAGTGACCATATCACAATTGAGAGTTATCTAATTTATCTGAGTACCATAATGGATAGCTGTTTAGTTTTCAATATACAGTACGTTCGTACACTTACAATTTTCAATAAATTTTAACGTTTTCGACTCATAAAAATTAATATATCGGAATTATAGTTTTTTAGCAATATCTGCAACTTGTTCTTATTGAAATAACATAATAAATTTTTAAAACACAGTAAAACTTTTATCTCAAAAAATTAATAATCACAAAATTACAAAAAAAATACGCCACAAAAGTCTTTGTACACTTGAAAAAGTAGTAATTTAGTACTGGATAGGATATCTTTCAGCGTCCACAACAACTTTTTGACGTCTTGGTATAGATTTAATCAGTTTTTTGTAATTTTTTCATCGATGTTCCTACATTCTTCTATATTTATTGTTTCTAATTCACATTTTGTTTTCATATGTCACCACCTTCCTGCTTCACTGTTCCAACTAAACTCTCGGGAATAAGTTACTTGTTCTTTCTTCTCCAAACGATTATACTCCCGTCCGAATCAAGAATGTTGAATTTTCTATCATCCAACCCATTTTCTGTCATTGTTGTATTTTCTGAAACTTAATCCCAAGAATTTAGTTTGAACATTGAAGCATGGAGGTAGAGGTGTTCCTGTGTGGGTTGTATATGAGCTTCAGGATAAGGTAATTTGGTGTTCTTTGATGGTATTGTGAATCATGAGCCTTTATTAAAATATTTTAAAGAACAAATTGAAATTATACGACAAAATTTGGGTATTGGAGACGACTTCCTTTTTTAACAAATAATGATCCCAAGCGCACGCCTCTGGTTTGTCTATAATAAGCCCAAATTCTGAAAACATCTCCTGAGTCGTTTGATTCAATCCCAGTAGAACATATTTGGAGAGAATTTGAAGTTAAAGTAAGAAGACATGACATATAAAAACGAAATGTGAAGTAAAAACAATAATCACAGAAGAATGTAGGAACATCGATGCAAAAATTACCACAAAAACTTATTAAATCTATACCGAGACGTCAAAAAGTTATTGCAGACGCTAAAAGATATCCTACCAAGAACTAAACTGCTATTTTTTAAAGTGTACAAAGACTTTCGTGGAGCATTTTTTCTGTAGTTTTTTTATTATTTATTTTTTGTTATAATAGTTTTACTATGCTTTAAAAGTTTATTTTGCTATTCCAATAATAACAAGTTGTAGATATTGTTAAAAAATTACAATTCCCTTGTATTGATTTTTGTTAGTCAAAAACATTAAATTTTATCGAAAAGGACAAGCGTACGAACGCTTTTGAGAGATACTGTATAAGGTTCAGAAAGTTCACGCATATGTTTATAAATGAATCTAAGGTGATCGAAAAAATTTACTTTCACCCAAGACGCCCCAATAATTGTATTATTTATAATATTTAATAAAATTATTCTACAGTAATAAAAATCATATTTTGCAATATAAATATTCCAACATAGATACACAATATATAAGTATTGTATTGTACAATACAATATATATATATATATTGCGGAAATATTAATTAATTAAAAGACTTAGTTTAAATTTCTATTTCAAAGAACTACAGAAGATCCAGACTAATTTTTTCAGTTATATTATTTTACATTTTATTCGTAATAATTATGATTCTTTCCGCAACATGTTAATTCATAGTAAACAGCAAAAATTTCACACATTGAATCTTCTATATAATAATTTACCTAAAGAGATTTAAATTTTAAGTAAAATGCTTTTTATTATGAAGAACAACTTTTTCTCTTACCTTTACTTTATATTAATAAAATTAAAAAGGTATTTATTATTTTGGATACGCAATATGCCGTAGTGGCCGTGGTAGCCTAGTGGTTTTGGTCACGAACCTGAGGTCGACGTGTCGTGAGTTTAAGACCTAGTGCCACTGAAGACCCGCCATGTACAAGGGTTGATGAGCATTAAATATGCCGTGAATCAATGTCTCCACCCGTAGGCGTGATGTTGTAGTTTGGAGAAAGGGTTTCCAGATCAGGTGTCGTCCTCGTTACTTGACCGAGGTTCAAAACTACAAGTTCCTTAGTCAATAGCCCTCGTGTTGCTTTATAGTGTAACGTTAATTTAACTAACTCATATGATATGTCGTAGCCTCACATAGTTTTCTGGATTTAAGTCTAGCAGGGATTAAATTTTTCATTTGGTTAAATATGATTTCTTCATTGAAATTACATTTCACGATTAAATTACACCGAAGAGCCGAAACAACTGGTACAGGCATGCGTATGCAAATAAAGGGATATGGAACCCATCAGAGTACGGCGCTGCTGTCGGCAAAGCCTATATAAGACAATGAGTGACTGACACAATTGTTAGATAGGTTACTACTGCTACAATGGGGCAGGTTTTCAAGATTTAAGTGAGTTTGAATGTGGTGTTATAGTCGGCGCCTGAGAGGTTGAACAAGGCATCTCCGAAGTAGCGGTGAAATTTGGATTTTCGCGTACGACCATTTCACGAATGTACCGTGAATATCGGGAATCCGGTAAAACATCAAATCTACGACATCGCTTCGGCCGGAAAAAGATCCTGCAAGAACGGGACCAACGACGACTGACGAGAATCATTAAGTGTGACACACGTGCAACCTTTCCCCAAATTGCTGCAGATTTTAATACTGGGCCATAAACTAGTGTCACCGTTCGAACCATTCAACCAAACATCATCGATATGGGCTTTCGGAGCTGAAGGCCCACACGTGTACCCTTGTTGACTGCACGACACAAAGCTTTACGCCTCTTCTGGGTCCATCAACACCGACATTGGACTGTTGATGATTGGAAACACGTTGCCTGGTCTGACGAGTCTCGTTTCCAATTGAATCGAGCTGATGGCGGTGTATGGGTATGAAGACAATCCATGAATCCATGGACCCTACATGTCAACAGGGGACTGTTCAAGCTGGTGGAGGCTCTGTGATGGTATGGGGCGTGTGCAGTTGGCGTGAATGATACGTCTAGATACGACTCTGAAGGTGACAGGACGCAAGCATCCTGTCTGATCACCTGCACCCATTCATGTCCATTTTGTGCATTCCAACGGACTTGGGGATTTCAGCAAGACAATGCGACATCCCACACGTTCAGAATTGCTACAAAGTGGCTCCAGGAGCCACTCTGTTGACTTTAGACACTTCCGCTGCCCACCAAAATCCCCAGACATGTACATTATTGAATATATCTGGGATGCCTTGTAATGTGCTGTTCAGAAGAGATCTCCACCCCCTCTTACTGCTACTGATTTATGAACAGCACTGCAGGATTCGTGGTGTCAATTACCTGCAGCACTACTTCAGACATTAATCAAATCCATGCCAGATCGTGTTGCGGCCCTTCTGCGTTCTCGCGGGGGTCCTACACGATATTAAGCAGGTGTACCAGTTTTTTTGGTTTTTCAGTGTAATTCATTTTATTGAAATCTTATCAATATGTGTAAAAAATATGGAGCGTTCGTGTATAAACTCCATTTATTCAACCAGCATCATTATATTTATCATATAGAATGAACTAAAATAAAAACCTAAATAAAATGAACTAATTCATTTTAAAAAATACACTCAATAAGAATAAAAATGTTATTGAACAACATTTTGCTTTTCATGTAAAATAAACAAAAGCTTTATCACAATAGCTTGAAGATGAAATTATTATTTAAAAAAAATAAACATACAAAATATTTATATGATTATTTTGCACACATTTAATATTAAGGAAAAGGGAAAAAAATATTTTTAGCTTCAAGGAATCACACCGTTCACTAGCGTTTTTTACATAGTGTACAGAGCAGAAGGAAAAACAAACATTTTACGCACAGTTGTCCTTCCTTGAAGGATTGCAACCAGTGGCGCACACAAGGGAGGGGTCCTGGGGTCCGGACCCTCCCCCAAAAGCCCTTGATTTTTTTTCGATTAATTATAATTCTAAATATATAGTACGTAAAATTTAACTAAGTATTTGTTATTAATGATTAATTTTATTAACTAATGCTAATTATTTATTCAATAATTAGTTTTTTACTGTGTTTTGTTCCCGAAAATCGACAAAATCAAAAGGAGCATGATACAAGGTTGGTGAATTTTCCCCCCGGGCCCCCCCCCCTCCTTGAAAAATTCCTGTGTGCGCTACTGATTGCAACAATGGGCTAAATTGATGTGACATCATTAGTCACATGATAACTACAATCATATGTTTCTAGCCAATCAGTTCATAAATTCATTTCACGTCATAGTTACATGATAAATATAATCATGTGTTTCCAGTTAATCAGTTTATATGCTTCGCTGTTGCAAATTTTGCTCTTTATAGTAACTTTCTTTTAAAAAGTACACATTTGTCAACAGTAATATCACACATAAGTAAGCAATCTATTCTTGAACTAAGAATACACATATAAAATAAATTATTTTTTTTAATTTTAAAATCTTTTCGATGAAATTTTTTTCATAATACTTGAACACCTTTACCCAATTATGAAATTTTAAATTTTATCTATATTTAACAAATATAAAACAAGTACAAATTAGTTTAATGTCAGTTTTGAATTGAATGGAGAACGCGTGATTGCCTGTATCATGTGGCCGTCATGAATTTAGCTCTATGTTATTTGATAAGAAATTTTTTTCTTAAAATAAACATATAAATATCCATTTTGTTTCAATTTTTATATAAAAATATATTTGATTAAAATATGCTACATTTTCACGCCTTTCTTCTCTCAGAAAAATTTAACCGTTTTAAAACATCAATAAAAAAAAACCTTTTCATTACAAAAAAACCAACAACCATCAAATGAACAAAACACATTATAAATGCGTCAATTTTTAATTTTTAAATGAAATATAAATGTTTAAAAGAAGAACACTTAAAAATTATTTCTTTTATTTAAATAAGCTTTTTCTATCTCAGAAAACTTTAGTTATTTTACAAAAAATAATTTATTTTTCTTTTCATAGAAAAATGTATTCGCATGAAACAAGCTTTAAAAAATTCTTCATAGAAAACATAATCGTTTGCAAAAAACATTTAAAATAACTTTTTTTTATTTACACGTACAACAAAATCATTCATTTGCAAACGACATTTTACAAAAAAATGAAAGAAGTTTTCACTAATTCTTTTCAGAATCCTTAACATTGTAAGATATGGTTTAAAAAGAATTCTTTTACCTGTTTTTCGGCACATTTTCTATTCCACAACGGTAGTCACAGCTCTAGAATAAAACAAAACATGACTCATTTATTTTGAAATCAAATCCGACAATGTTAAGAAAATTCTTTATTAATTTTTAAATTAAGAGCCTTAATTAAGGTACATTCAAGGGAAAATAAATTAGTAATCTTTTTCTGAAAAATGGCTGCTTAAATGGGGTTATCTTAAGAGGTTAAAAAAAGTTTAACAATACTTTCTTGAGTTATTAAGGCAAAAAATGTCGAATGGCTTAAATGGATTTGTCTTTAATAATTAATGTTGTGTGTGTGTGCGCGAGCCTTTTAATATCTAAATTAAACTCTTAAGGGAACATTTTTTGTTAAAAATCTAAAAAAATATATATATTGTTTTGGATAAGTATAAATTGTAGAGGATATAAAAAATTTATCGGAATTTTATTGTACTTTTAAGAAGTACCACAAATTAAATTATATAATTACTTTTAAAGTTCCGAAATACTTTTTTAAAAGAAAGAAATCTATTTTTTTTTACCGTGGTTGAATAAAAATTTTCTTCAAATATTTTATAAGTAGTAGAAGTTTTTCTTTGAGTTTTTTTAGAAAATTAGATAGATTTAATTCACTTTCGTAGAATTTTTTTAGAGATTGATTCACATAATCAATAAATTTTTTAATAAATTAATTTCTTAATTTAAAAAATAATGTTATTTTTGTTATTGCATAAATTGTCAAAAATTAAAAACAGTTGTACCATTTGGAGTACACAATAACAGCAAAATATGAAACTCGTCTATGTACACACACTGCACAAAAAATGCAATAAATTTTTTTTATTTTGATGCTTTCGTTAAATTTCATTGTTTTAAACTGCGACCATTTATTTTTCATGTTATTTACATTTAACAAAGGACCTTTATACCAGAAACAACGTGCAAAAGATTGATAAAAATATCATTTTGGTATAAATATCACAATTATCAAAGTATATTTTTCTATTCTATAGAATACAATGATATAGTTTTGATTTTGGTATTTGTTATATTCAACTAAAATACTGAAAAGTATATAAGTAATTTATTTTATTATAAGGTACAAAATTTCAATTGAAAATTTGAAATGAAACCGAACATCTTTGCTAAAAAACTAATTTTAGTATAATTACATATACGAGATGGTCCCGAATTTATGGTACAAACTTTAAGGGGAGATACAGGGCATTGTAACAATAATTTATTGTACAGGAATGTATGGGTGCAAGTGAGGGGTGAGGCGGAAACAGGGAAAATAAAAGAAAAGAGAATTGGAGTTATCGGTTGGTTGCATAGCCGGTAGAGGGCAGTAGATGTATGCAGACATGTATTACATGTACGCCGTTCACGCGCAGTTTCCTGATCGACGAATGTCGGATTACAGAATTTTTCAGCGATTGCATAGTCAACTTCGTGAAACACTTTCATTCCACGTTACCAGACATGATGCTGATCGACGAAGAGCTCTACCTAGTCCAAGCGTAGAAGAAAGCGTCTTGAACGTTATGACTGATAGACCCGAGTCAAGTACAAGAACTGTTGCTTATCACGTTGCGACATGGTCGATCTTCGTTGACCATGTCGTGGGGTTTCAGCGTAAGTTAGAGGTGTGGGATTCTCGAAATGATGAGACATTTTAGAATTCTTAATATGACTTTTATTAAGAATTTAACTTAAATTACTTATATATCGAACAAACTTATATTAAGTGAGAATAAACCAAAACACGTAGTCTTAATTAACACAGATCGCGCAATTAGATCACTTATCAATATAATTATACTATATCCGCGCCTACTCTTAATCTCAATAATATATTCGCGTTCAGAATATAATCTTCCTACCTCAGTTTCTATGCAACGTTCAATCTACTTCAGATATTTCTATAAGCTGGCGTACAATGGTATGTACCTTGGTTGAATGGCTAGATTTTCGTGGTTCTAGGTAAGCCGTCAATCAACACTTCTATCTTCTCTGAACTGAACTTTCTCTAAATTGCGATCGCGCTCACTAAAACTTCTGTCCTTTTAAAGGTTATCATAGTTGCATCTATCCTTCGTTTCACTTCTTGGATTTGGGTTGGAAAAGATTTGCCATTAATCGTGGCCGTCAAAGAGCACAGAGGTTATGTTAGAGAAAGGACACGTGAGACGTCACAACGTGTGAGTCATCAGACCGTTTGTAGAGTGTTTAACGAAAATCGCTTACACTTCCATTTTCCAAGACTACAAGATTTCAATCCGGCAGACTACCTTTTCTGACTGCCAGTGGGTGGTACAAGGTGCGTTGCAGCTGGACTTCATAGCTCATGTGCTGAACAGTAACGTACAGTTATTGTAAACCTGCCAAGCGTATTTGCCAATGACGCTTTCAACAAACAGTTTGTCTTTCTTTTCGTCTCTTTTTCTTTGTGTTTGTGCCTCACCGCGTCACTTGCACCCATACATTCCTATACAATAAATGATAGTTGGGATATCCTGTAACTACCCTTAAAGTTCGTACCATGAATTCGAGACCATTCTGTGTGTATACTGAATAAACACATACATTGAAAAGATTGTTCGTCCTAGCACTTTAAGCGTGATTCACTATTTTTGATAGTTTTTCGGTTTACAATATATTAGTTAAAATAACAATTAAAAAGATGAGTACTTATGAAATCACGAGGTTTGATAATTAAATCTTTATAACGTTATTTTTAGTTAAAATTTTTGTAGAGTCCATATATATATATATATAATTCTATTTTTACAATCAATAAATCTTTTACTTATTAACATGATATTTTAAAAACATCATCGAATCTCATTGTAATGATTCTGTAGATAAATTAATAACTATAATCCTTGGTTCGTGATTAAATAAAATGGATATCTATTACACGAATGTTTTCAGAATGTTCTTTCTTAAGGTATCCGACTACGTTCGGAACCGTGATTTTAAAAAAGGGCATAAATGGATAATTTTTATGTTACTTAATGTCACTTAGATTAGAATACTTGTATACAATGGTTTTAAGGACATTTTGACAAAAGAAATTATTTAAATACAATATTTTGGCAAAAAATGAACTTAGAATAACCTTTTTTCAAAACGTTCTCCTTTTATGAAAAAAGCTTCTATAGTAATAATATTTTTCCTGTATATAGCTCAGACCTCTGTACAGAGGTTCAACTAGGATTTTTGAAAATTCACATTATTTTCAGAGTTACAACCCATTGAAATAATTATCGGCGTTTTTTTCTTAAAATTTCTTCCCTCTGTTGTCGTAAAACATGGATAAACCCACTTCTAAGTTATATATTTCAAAAATTCTAGTTGAGCCTCTGTACAGAGGTCTAAGCTATATACAGGCAAAATATTATTATGATAGAAGCATTTTTCATAAAAGGAGAATGTTTTGAAAATGGGTCATTCTATGTTCATTTTGTGTCAAAATATTCTGTACTTAAATAATTTTTTATTATAAGAATACTCTTAAAACAATTTTATATACGTTTTCTAATCTAAGAGACACTAAATATCATAAATATTATCCATTTATACGCTTTTGCAAAATCAGGTTCCGAACGTAAACGGATACCTTAAACAATCATTCCTACAAAAGACATAAGTAAAGTTATTCTCGAGTCACATATTTGAAAACATTTTACTATTTACATAAATGCAATAATTACAACTCAGCAGAACTTTTATCTACATAAGGAAGAAGCATCAAATGACACCACGGATTGTACTGGAGATGATTTATTATTTAATTCCGGTTTGCTTCTTGACGGTTGAGTTGAGTGATAATTAAATTAATAAAATTCTTGCTGAGAACGAGATTCTGAAGTTGTGTGGAGAATAATCCTCTACGGGGGAAATGGAAAGAACGTAATTTGATAAAGTTCTCCCAACAGGATAATTTCTAGAAGGTTCCACGATACAAAGACGATAGTTCTAAAGATTTTTATTCTCGCTTTAGGAATATCTTTACGGGATAGTAATTAATTTTCCAATAGAAAGGGGATTATTGTTATTGTTGGTGCAAATATGTGGATTTATATATGTCACCGTTAAAGAGTATAATTAAGGGGTATTTCATGAAATAACTAGACAAGTCAGTGTTGAAGTATGTAACAGATGAGTAATTTTATATTTCACCTAGTTATTCTATAAAATAACTAATGATACACCGTTAAAACAAAAATAAACAATTGAAAAGTTTTTTTTTCAATTCCTACTATTAGCTCACACTCTCTATATATTTATTTATTTATTTATCTTGGTGGAATTTTCAATCGTTAATAAAATGCATTTTAAAGCACTCAATTGAGCTGAAATTTTATATACATGATTATTTTGGATGACAACACAGTAATTTAATTATAATTAATAAAAATTAATTGATTAAAACTAATCATTTAAAGAATTACAAATACACACAGCCACGTTGGCATCACTTTTGGTGACTTAGCAATCATTTTGGTGACTTGGGTCAAAACGTTAAAAGATTTTTTTTTCTCACGTTTTAAAGCATTCAGTTGAACTGAAATTTTATATACACGATTGTTTTGGATGGCAATACGATTCTTTAATGATAATTAATAAAAATTAATGACCACTTAATGTTGTGACTCTGTCATATTTGTAATAGATATTTATATTAATTGTAACTATTTAATAAAAAGTAGCTAAAATAAAATTTTTTCTTTGTTGATCTAAGTAGGAATTGACTTTAAAAAAATATTTTTTTATATTGCTTTTTTATAAATTAATTAATCTTAAATTGCTAAAATCTCTTGAAAAATACATTTTATCCTTATTGCGGAGGATTAATTGATAAGACTGACACTCTATGAGATTTACTTGACATCTTGAATTCAGATGCCGAAACACTATGGGCGTAAACCATAATGCCTTTCTTTCTCATTCTGAAAAGATTCACCAACACTCAAAAACAGCTTTACGTTATTCCAAATAATGTTTTTATATCAACGACTCAGTTTTCTTATCGTGCGGTCATTACCACCATGTCCCATGAAAACATGTGTTTCACATAAATTAACAAACAGAACTTAAGCTATAAAATATCACATTAGATGTTGTATCTGTTAGTAGTGCAATTAACTTTTCTAATCCTTGAACTTCAAGAATATTATAGTGTTGGAGTAACCAACAGCCACGTGGTACTTTTTTTTGCGCTGTTTTAGCACTTATGCTGTCAAAGTTAAGGCATCCGACTACGTTCGGAACCGTGATTTTAAAAAAGTGCATAAATGGATAATTTTCATGATATTTAGAGTCACTTAGATTAGAATACATGTATAAAATAGTTTTAATGACATTTTGACAAAAAAAATTATTTGAATACAATATTTTGGCAAAAAATTAACTTCAAATAACCTTTTTACAAAATGTTCTCCTTTTGTGAAAAATGCTTCTATTATAATAATATTTTGCCTGTATATAGCTCAGACCTCTGTACAGAGACTCAATTATGATTTTTGAAAAATTCAAGTTATTTTCAGAGTTACCACCAACTGAAATAACTATCGGCGTTTTTTTCTTAAAATTGTTCCTCTTTGTTGTCGTAAAATATGGATAAACCCACTTCTAAGTTATATATTTAAAAATTCTAGTTGAGCCTCTATAGAGAGGTCTGAGCTATATACAGGCAAAATATTGTTATAATAGAAGCATTTTTCACAAAAGGAAAACATTTTGAAAAAAGGTTGTTCTAAGTTAATTTTTTGCCGAAATATTGTATTTAAGTAATTTTGTTTTTGTCAAAATGTTGTCCTTAAAACAATTTTATACATGTATTCTTATCTAAGTGACACTAAATATCACGAAAATTATCTATTTATGCGCTTTTTTAATATCACGATTCCGAACGTAATCGGATACCTTAACCATCACAAGTAATTGTTATTCTATAGAATACCTAGTTATAAATCGTAGAATTCAATGATTTTATATACTTTAACTGATTTTTCTTGTTATTTCCTGAAATACCTAGTTATGCTATAAAATAACGGATTTCACGCTTTAACGGTAACCTATATATATATATATATATATAGGCTATACAAGCATTTAATAGGTTAAGATTAAGATAATAAATATCTTTATTTCTAAAATGCTAAATATTGTATTATATTCTTCTATTGCCAATTTGAAATAACTGAATATTGTAAAGAAATGCAATCAATATTTTGAAAAGAACAATTCTCAGCATTTTCTAAAGAGTATTTTTTTCAATTATTTAAAAGAGTCATTTCACAAAAATTGGAAAAAAAAAAATTATTTATCAATTTTTATTGGAAAATAAACTTTAATTCTTACTGCTTCTAATACAAATCATATTTTTACTTTAGTTAAATTAGAAGTATTTAGCAATCCAAACTATATGATACTAATATACTTTTGTATATAAATGTTTAATTGCGATTTCTCAAAGCCATAAATTATACAACACAAAAGGAATATTTTTGTGAGTTCTGCTCTTCGTATAACTTTGAAACTTTTCACGTATATTAATGCTACGTAAATGAATAATTCTAATGAGAGCTTCTGTCAAAGAAGTTATTCAAAATAAATGTAATGGTTTAAAATGTAATTTTTATCGTTTGGAAGCTTTTGTCATGTAACTCCTGATTTCTTTGGGCGCTTAATAGCTTTTTATAAACGAGTGGCATTAGAAATGATTTATTAACCCCTTAATGCCCGTTCACCGTACGGGCTACCGAAGGCTGACCACCGATTTGCCTGTATGTTGTACACATTCACTGTGATGTTTTCTTCTTTCTATCTGTGATTTGTCATATTTTTAATTCTTATAGTGAGGCTTTTAGTGCTAATGCTTTTAAGAGAGGTTGTTTATCCATGGTACTGAAATACTTTCAATTCGGAATTTTCTTTGTGGTGAAGGCTGGAATTTTTCATTTATGGTAGGAATTTACATTCTTGAAAATATTTGATAAAGAACAGGGATCGACAAGATAATGTGCAGTTTGTTGCTTGAGAAGAAATGAAAATGGAAAGATAATCCAAAAAGCCAATATTATCTCTGTCCAGATCGCAATACAAAACTGAGTATTACAACATGTTTCAAATTGTGTGAGCATACATATATTCCTACACACACAAAATCCTCAACCGTTTGAAAAAGAGATACGGCCAAGAATTTTTTTTTTGTAAGAATGAGACTAATTCTTTCAAGATATTTGAAAAATTCTTCATAGCATGTAGAGTGTAATAAAAAGCAAACATTTAGGGGTGTTTGTGTTCCACAATTATAAATGCAGTATAAACACTTTAAAAATGAAAATTAACATAAAACTCTTTTATTTTACCATTCTCTTTTTTACCATTCTGCTTAGTTATATGCAATAAAAAAATGTGCCCTTTTTTGCAACATTTTCTGCAAAAAAGGGACCTTATAAGAGGTTAAAAAGGTAATGCATGTATATTTCATGATAGAGGAAATTCTGAAAATTTAAATTAAAACGCGGCTGATCTTAGGTTTCCGTTTCAGAACCTTCAAATTTTGAAGTTAGGTCAATTAGTCCGTAATTCTTTATAAAATATATTTACACATATTGAATATCATATTCAAACAAATTAATGTATTACATTCAGAGCTAGATTATTCATTAAGCAAAATAAGCGCGTGCTTCGCACTTTAAAGAAGAGGTGCAACCGAAATAACTTTCCGTTGTAATATTGGATAGTTTGGAAAGTAATTTGATTTCTTTCCGACACACAGAAGATTTAATTATATTTTTTCGCACCCAATTTCACACTAAATCCGCATAATAATTATGAGTTTTGAGAGGTGATGCAGAAAGGCTTGCTTGTGAAAGTCTAATTGATTCTGCGCAGTAATGTGTTTTTGGTAGAGGCCCTTTCAAATATGGAGAGTGAAAAGCAGCATTTTCGGCATACTTTACTTTTTTATTACCGAAAAGGTAAAAATACTGTTCAAGCAAGAAAAGAATTAGCCGATATGTATGGAGAAGATGTATTGACAGTACGCCAGTGTCAAAACTGTTTTGCAAAATTTCGATCCGGGAACTTTGATGTTGAAGATGCGCCGCGTTCTGGAAGGCCAGTTGAAGCTGATAAAGACACAATAAAAGCATTAATTGATGCAAACCAGCGAAAAAAAACTCGTGAGATCGCTAAGAGGTTGAATTCATCGAATTCAAAACTGTTCATGATCACTTGAAAGGTCTAGGTTCAACCTCAAAGTTCAACATATGGGTTCCTCACGAAAAGAAATTTGTGTCGTCACGTTGATGTCTGTGATTTGTTTCTCAAACTTCTAGAAAATGATCCATTTTTGAAATGCATTATCAATGGGGACGAGAAATGGGCTGTCTATAACATGTCAAACGCAAGAGATCATGGAGTAAAAAAGATGAACCGGCTCAAAGCATTTCAAAAGCCAAAATTCCTCAAAAAAAAAAAAAAGTGTTGCTATCTGTTTGATTGGATTTCAAAGAAATAATTTTTTTTAGCTTACCGGGGATAACACAACGATTTATTCTGAAGTGTACTGTCATCAGTTGAACAAACTGACTGATTCACTTAAGCAAAAATGGCCAGAATTGATCAACAGAAAAGGTGTAATGTTCCACCAAGATAATGCGAAACCTCATACCAGTTTAGTAACTCGCTAAAAGCTTTTACATCTTGAATGGAATATACCGACACACCCACCATATTATCCATATCTGGCACTTTCTGATTTTTATTTGTTCCGGTCTCTACAAAATGTTTTAGAGGGTAAAACCTTTGCTTCTAATGAGGAGGTCAAAAATCACTTGGATCAGTTTTTTGCCAGCAAAGAACAAAACTTATATGAGCGTGGAATTATGCTACTGCCGAAAAGATGGCAAAAGGTACTGGACTAGAATGGACAATATATAACTTAATAAAATATTTATTCACTAAATGAAAACTGTCTTTCATTTTTACAAAAAAAAATAATTAAAAATTACTCAATAAGAAAGTGTTAAAATTTTTGAATTGGTGCATAACAATTTTAAGGGGTCTCAGGGGTGTTAAATTTTTCTAGAGGTTTGAAAATATAAACAATTTTCAAACAGATATAATTCTTTTAAATTTAAATTAAATGATTCGAATCTTTTACACATTATGTACAATAGACTGAGGCTTCAGAAAAGTATAAAATGTTTAAAATATAATGAAAATTTTAAAAATCATAAGCATATGAAAATTCTATAACAAATATTAAGCATTTTTTGCGTTGCGCACGCTATTTTTTAAAATAGTAGGCTCTGATGTATAAAACGTTATAGAATTACAGAATGCATCATACTCTTTAAACCCTACCTAATTTCATTATTATATACCTTTTGTGTTTCAAAATATTTGTAAAATATTGCAATTTTTTAAATATTTTTTAAAAATGTATTTTTTTATTTAATAAAATATGCAAGTTATTATTCTATTTATATAAAAATAGCTACAGTGAAATAAGAATACGTTTAATTTTATAAATCAACTTATAGCTAGTAATTAAAGCTACTATTTTAGAAAATAGCATGCGCGACGTAAAACCTAATAAACATTTCTTATAGAAAACTTTCTTATTTTCATATGCTTACAGTTTTTAAAATTATAATTATATTTTAAATATTTTACATTTTCCTGAAGCCCCATTCCTTTATAAATAATATGTAAAAGCTTCGAATTATTTAATTTAAATTTAAAAGAATTATACCTGTTTGAAAATTGTTTATATTTTCAGACCTCTAGAGAAATTTAACACCCCTGAGAAGCCTTAATGTTTTGCATCGTAAATTTAAAATGTCACAGAATGTTTGTATTAACATATACACTTTTCAAAGAGTTTTTAAAAACATAGAAATATGTTTTTGAAATCCCACAGAGAGCAAAGACATTCTTATCAAAATATGCTATGTTAGCTATATTTAGCATAATATTTAGTATTTTCAAAAGATAGTAGCAAACATTCGAAGATTATAATAGAAAATGTATAGAAAAAGGGCGTAGAGAGCACTTAATGAAAGTTTTATTTTTTACTGAACAATTACAACAAAACGTTAAAAAAATAATATCTATCTTGTTCTTTATTTTTTTATTTGAAAAATTGTTACTTAAGTGAGAGATATGAAAGCACAATATATATAAATGTGTATAAAAATACATTAAATAAATAAAAATATCGTAGAACACAGTTTAAAAATAGAGAATACTGATTTCAAAGATAATAAAATCCTGAAGTATAATTTTTACAGTTAAGATTAAGCTATCGGTTGTAAATTTAATGAGAGAGAATGGAAACAGGATGCTATTGTTTTTAGGCGAGAACGTTGACATAGCTTAAAAGAAATAGAATTTATTGAAATAATATCTTCCACAGTAGGTAGAATCCATTCATAAATGAAAAAAAAAGTTCAGAAACAATCAATCTCAACGAAGAAACTGCGAGTGAAAATCAGTCGAGGCAAATAAAGATCACAGAGACATATGGGACGAATAACGACTACTAATCTGTTCAAAAATAAGCAAAAAAGGCTTTGGCTGTACATTTCTGGACGTAGTCAATCCATTTCAGAAAAACTCTCAGACGAAAGCTGCATAGATTCGGAATATTTAGTCTTACACCCCGGATACCCCTCAGATAAACCCTTTAACCGGTTTGCTTGAACACCGTACAGGCTACCGAAAACTGGTCACAACTGGTTTGCTCTTACCCTGTACAGGCACTGATATTTTCTTCTTTGATTTGCACATATTTTTAATTCTTATTGTGAGATTATTAGTACTAGGGCAGTGCTTCTACAAGTTTCAATATTCGCGACCCAATATTCAATCATGCTTTTCATCGTACCCCACAATAACAATGTATTGAATTTAATAATACTATACTTTGACGCTAAAACTACGATACGACTTTAACCTCTTAAGAGTCACCGGCGTACTTAAACGTCTCGCTCAGTCAAAGCGTTAATTTCCCCGGACGTATATATATGTCTTTCCGAAATACGATCATTTCTGGGCAATGCTATCCATAAAATTATTCCGAAGACTTTGAAATGCAATAAAAGGACCTTGACAATGTTTGCGAAGGATTTACTTATTTCAGATTATTTCTCTCTCTCTCCTTCTTTATTTCTTCCCCAACCTCCTACACATCAACGTGCCTACGTGGAAAATAGTTGAAATTGGGGAACGAATCGCGCGCGTAACTTTTAATCGGCAGTTAAGGGATTAATTATAAACCATATAAATTACCATGATAAGTGTTAATTTTTCTGTATAATTTTATATATGACAATCCCATGGGGTTCCTGGTAATTATTAAACTTGTTCTTAACTTTGTATTGTTAAAGTAATTATAAAATATATTGTGCAGTTCTGAGGCATTTATAAGTGTATTATGTTAGTGTATTTTATTTTTTATTATGTCAGAATGTATTTTGTTTGTTTACTTTCAGTAAATTAATAATTTTTCAAAATAATCTTTTGTTTTCGACTTTTCTATATGCTAGCACCCCCTTCGTAGAGTTGTCACGCCCCTCATGGGGGCGCGCCCCGCAGTTTGTCCATGGTACTGAAATACTTCTCATTCGGGATTTTCTTCGAAGTGAAGGCGGGAATTTTTCATTGAAGGCGGAAATTTAGATTCTTGAAAATATTCGATAAAGAACAAAGATTGGCAAGGTAATGTGTAATTTGTTGTTTGAGAAGAAATGAAAATGGCAAGATAATTAAAAAAAGCCGATATTATCTTTGTCTCCATTACAATGTAAGACTTTTTATTATAACATGTTTCAAATTGTGTATGCATACATACAGGCAGACACACACACTAAAAATCTTCAACCTTTTGAAAAAGAGGAAGGAACATGAATTTTTTTTGCAAGTATGAGATAAATCCTTTTAAAATATATCAAATATTCTTCATGGCATGCAGGGTGTACTTATAAAAAGCAAACATTTAGGGGTTTTGTGTTCTACAATTATAAAATAAAAAATAGGGCAAAAACTTTAAAATAGAATATTAAAAAGAAATTCTTTTATTTTCGCATTCTGTTAAGTATTATGCTTAATTATATGCAATAAAAAATGTGCCTTCTTTTGCAAAATTTTGGGAAAAAAATTGACTGCTTAAAGGGTTAAGCACCATTCAAAGGAAAAACTGCCTAAAATAGACAAAAGAGTATTGTTATTGGACTATATATCGCTGGAGGCAGATAATATGGCCTGATAAATCCAGTTTTGTTTCTATGTTATGTTTTGTTTAATTTATATTATATATTCGCCTTGTCATGAGGAGATCTAGTAAGGCCTTCATACCTGAATATCCCCAAAGAGCTGTACAGAGATGGAAGTATTATGTTTCGGGGGTTAATTTCTAGTGCTGGAATTGGACTTATAGTTAAGGTTTCTAAATACATGAACACTTTGGACTATTTGGCAATGTTAAACAATGAAGATCTGTGATACTTTGTATTTTAAAAAGGACAAAAATCAAATTACGATCCACAGTTTCAAGAGGATAACTGTAATGTACAAAATTAGTTTGATGCACACTTGATTTATGTTCCATAACTCACATGGACAGCAAATTTACCAGATCGAGAAAATCTGGGACATGTTGGAATGTGAAAAGAAAATATGAAGGCAGGCTGAATTCAGTTTTAAGGACCAATTAAAAATGGAATAGACTGAAGTTGATTGTATTGATAGTAAATTCTATTGATAGCTTGTCTATGAAAATAAAAGATGACATTTATGTACTGTTAACGCGACACTGCACAGTAATGAATAAAAGATGAATATTCCATATTATTTTGTTTTGTCCGGTGTAAAATACACACACACGTCTTTATTTCCAATAAACCTTTTGCCGCATTTTGTCTGTTAAACGTGAGTTGGGCAGAAAACGCAAATGTCCAAGTATGTCTCGCATATATTCGATTCGTATAAGATCAGGAGAGAATGGTGGCCAAGAAAACATCTTGCACATTGGCTAATTCTTGCAATGGATGTATACAACCTGGTCGCATGTCTGTGCTACCTTCGTATACGGTATCATTGGACAGAAGAAAGCATGACTTGCCTGGGAATACGAGCCTGTGCCATTCCATTTCCCGTTGCTCTAGCTTGACACAGATGGAGTTGTCTGCGCTGTGGAATCAATGGTAGTCTTCTTAAAGGACACTTCGAGTACAGACCACTAGGTACAGATTGATATAGAAACATCAAGAGTATCCAATATATGATAGAAAAGGACGGTAAAAGTGTTTTCAGGGCTGCCACAGCTTGTCGGTGGATGCTTTGGTCTACGCGTGCTGACGTCATTACAACAGTAAAGGCACCCTTAAACTTGCCACATTTCCTTTCCTGCAGTCGAAGAACGGCGGAAGAGAGCGTACAGACAAGTTTGGGCTGAAATTTGACGTAAGGACCAATTTGCCCTTTCGGTCAAATCAGCATTTCTTGTAAAATCATTAGTTTGCTGGAATTGCTTCCATTGCGCCAACTTGGTATTCTTTACTATTATTCGTGTCCTCTGAGACAAGAAAGAATTTTACAGTTTCCCCGGCAAAGAAATGGTACGAATATTTCTCATTACGTAAGTTCCATCCCCTATTTCCTACTCAACATGTGCTGAAGAATTGCGCCTTTCATTTGAAATTTGCATAATTTTCTAGACACTCCTTTTTTGTTGCATTTTGAATGTCACGTACGTATAATAATTCCATTTAATTTCTCTAAAGAACTTCTAATTTGTAAAAGTCCTGGACTTAAGGACTCGCTTGTAAATAATTAACTAGCTTACCCGCATAACGGGATAATTGTAACCGTATCTCTTGAAAATTAACTACTTGCGTTTTTAAAGTAAGATTTAAGAATCTATCGAACGATATCTTTCCACCAATCATAATCTCCGTCCACGGAAGTCACGTGGATTCCAAGACTTCCTGTTGAAGATTCATATAAATATACAAGACTCTAGAAAATATTTTTCTTTGTCTCTTTGTCTTCGTGATGTGAAATAGCTGCAGCCCGTTCTTGTCTCTTGCCTTCTTGTGATGTTGAAACACTAAGTGTTTTTATATGTGTGTATGATCTTCTATAAATTTTGAATGCTACTGAAGAAGATGTTTGCTCTGCATATATATACTAAACGATTACTTATCATTACAACAATTACAATCTTGATAATGGAAATAATCGTCCCCTCGCCACACCGCACTCACACGCACGCACGCACGCACACACACACACACATTATATATATATATATATAGTACACACTACATAAAGTTACATTTCAGTTTAGTAATTACAAGCATACGTATCCTATTTGAAAATCAAAAGTAATTCAAGGAAGTGCATGCAACAGAATTTAAAATGTTTGAATTCATTCTTATTCGGATAAATGTCTTTTTATTAAAAGTTTCAAAGAGAAGTTTTGAATAAGATTTGATGTCTCTGGAAAAAAAAGCATCTTTTTTTAAAATTTTTTTTTCTTTCCATTTCCTGTTTTTTGAAGCGTATAATATTTAGAGATGTGATTTCTGGATTACAACTTCAAAAGAAGGAACTTCTTTTGAAAGGCAAGAGCTTCCTCGATTTGTGAAGCTTTATAAAAAGAAACCTCGGAAAATCTAATATTTTTTTATGGAGACAATCTTTTTTCCAAAAGTTAAACTCCATTGCGCAGAAAAAAAGTTATAACAGGAAAAAAAAGTTTTTCATAGGTAATATGCAAGTTTAAAAACTGTTTTCATCCTATTTTTGCTTCTTTATATTGCCATTATTCGGTACAAAACTTCGCAATGCAAAATTGAAGGCAATTTTCCTAAAAGTGTTCCTCTGGAAAAGGGAAAAGGAACATTTAAAGAAATAGCCAAAAAAAAAAAAAAAAGACAACTTTGTGTCATAGCTTCGAGATCACAGTAAAGTAAATAAAGTCTGGAAAAATAAAATACTGCTTGAAAGAAAAGACGAACAAAGTCCCTGAGGACTCGTATTCTGCAGACGATTTTTAGTTTCCCGCTCTTTGTTATAGTGGAATTACCTTTTCCGCGTATTATCACGAAAAGTTGAAAGAAAGAAGGAAAAAAATCGATATTTTTTTCGTTGGATCCTTGCGTGTTTTGAGGTATAATAAATATACTCCTCTTAAAAGATATCCCCACCCAGAATTACTAGGAAAAAGAACACGTGTTCTAATGGTGCCCCCAGAAAATTTATTTTTGGTGACTTCCGGCAACACAGTAAGGTAGTTGCTTCTTTTAAATATTTAATAACTTTCGATTAAAGACGTCAGTTTTAAAAAATGAGATGCTATTTTCATAGTTGGAATTATCAACGCGCTATTTAGTTAAGCCATTCCGTTAAAAATGAGATAAATCAAGTGTCCATTTTATTTTATTTTATTTAAAGATATATTAAGCTAGATTTTTACTTTTACGATCAAGAATTGCTTTTAGTAATGGTGTTATTCGAAGTATAAACACCATTTCTCTCAATAGAATATCTTTTTTAAAATATCAGTTAAAGGTATTGTATTTCCTCTAAAACAATTTACAACTTCTATTAAACAAGCATCACTCTGTATCTGGAATAATATTTTTATAACATCTCATTACAAAGTTCTTTTTATAATCGAGCATCTAATTAAATACTTTTCGAGATCACAAAATATAATGTCGTTGGCAGATGATTTTACATAAAATAAACAAATAAATATTACAAAATGGCATGTTCAAAAAAGCTAGTTAATTAAATAAAAGTCACGTTACACTCACAATTCTTAACATGTATAATTAAAACGATTATTTAAATAATGAGTTTTACTTTATTTTAATAATAAAAATGTCATTCAAAAAGATTCCAAATCAGAAGAATTGTGACTATAGTCAATGTAATCTATTTCTGAACGTCTCAAAAATCACACTTGAAAGGCATAAATGGCGTAAAATAATAATTATTTATTATCTAGTTAGTTAGTAGCTATTAATTCCCTAAAACACACGAGTCAAAGCCATTTTCATTTTCACAAAAATTAGAATAACATAAAAAAATCTACCGTTGCCACTTGCAACTTAATTTTCTAAAACACATCAAAATAAAGATAGTAATCAGGTAGAGAATCAACCTGAAAAATAATTTAACAAAAAAAAAATGATTTTATAGTTTTTAATTCAAATTTTAACATTTTATTTTTGTTCCAAAATAATTAGAAATTATATATTTTTTATCCATAGTGTCTTTACACATTTTCTAGAAGTGAAGAAATTAAATCTAATTATAGTTCATTTCATTCTACGAAAGAAAGTGAATTTCATGAATTATTTAAAAAAGATATATTTACACGACACAAAATTTTCTTTTAAAAATTTTAAAGACGAATTCCATATAAATTTTTTATTAAAGTTATGCTTGAATAAATATGCCATATTTTCTGATAGAACAAAATATTTTTATAAATAAAAAAGTGTCTTTTTTTAGATATTTTCATAAAATTCTACCTTTGAAATGCTTTATTTTTTATTTCCTGAACTATTTATATAATTTATGTATTTAAATTGTTCAATTTAATTTAAAAACCAAGTATTTTCCTTCAACGAAAAGTATTGGCTTTATTTGTTATGTAAATCAAAACATGGAATTCAGTTTTTCGATTTACATATAGAAATGTCCGTATTCAATCTTTAAAACTTACTTTTTATGATAATATATGCAAAAAATACCAAAAGCACTTTTTTCCTTGAGCCGTTGGTTGTGAAAATGGAAAACATTTCTTTGAATTCGAATTTTTTTTGGCCGACAAGAATAGCCAAAAAGAATGATTTCGATCTGAGTTCTGTATTGTCAGAGGAAGTGATAAAACTTTTTATTTCGTTTGACGACTGAGATGTTGAATTTGCTGAGTCATTCTTCAAAATCTGGTAAGTCAGTTTGAGGTAACGGTGTTTTTGAGCCGCAGAATATTTGAATTATGAATATACCAGAAAGAAAAGATAACTTTCAGAACTTTTTTGTTAGTTTTTGCTAGTTCGTTTTTGGAAAACGATTCGAATCTAATTATAAAAACCTTTTAGTCAAAACCGTGTTTAAATAACAAGTGATTATAAAGTTCTTTCTTGTGTAGTTAATGCTTTTTTCAGACATAATAAAAACACATTAACCATGAAGATAAAAGACTCTAGATAACAAAAAAAAATTTAAAACGAAGGACACATAATTTTATTTGTAAAACACAAAAGGTAATTACTTTGTTTTGTCTTTTCGCTATAAAACTTCTCTTTTTTTTGTCACAAACACTTTTTTATGAACCATAAACGGTTAAATCCTATCTAAGAGTTTCAAAAGACATTGTAAAAGCTTTTACTGGTTTAAATTAAATGCGTTGTTGCGTAAGCACATTGTCTTAGTTAAACTTTACAATAGAATAGACATTACTTTTTAACGCTTGAAAATATATTGTACAGTAGTATCGAAGACATGATATGTTAAAATAAATATTTGTATACGTTACTGTTGTACATAGTAAGTATTTCCACTTAAAATGTTAGCGATTTTAAATGAAAAATACAAAAATAGAAGAATATAATTTAGTATTAAAAGATAATTATATCATACTATCAAATGTGCATGTCAAATCACCACAACCGGATGGTAAAATCGTTTTTTATAATTTCTAAGACAAACCTAAGAGATTGTTTTAGAGCAAGGGTGTCAAACTCAAAAGCTAACTTGGGCCAAACAAAACAAGGCTTAACTTTAGGAGGGCCTCAAAAGAAATCAATATTCATAGAAACGTAAGTTTATTTCGAATAATACATTATATTATAATGTATTATTCGAAATAAACTTACTTATATCATAATCTTATACTTATAATGTAAGTTTATAACTCGAAATTAACTTATATATATAATATATGTTTATGTTATATATGTAAAAGTACAAGAGAGAGAGAAAAAAAATAATGTTAACGTCCTGACACTTGACAACTCTTCTCTGTTACTATCTTTCCTATTTTGGGAAAAATTTTGATATTTTATTTTATATTATTGTAGCCGGGCCGTAAAAAAGTTCGTTTTGAGCCACGAGTTTGACACCCATGTTTCAAAGTATTCGTTAAATGATGAGAAAAGTACAAAGAAAAAAGATTGTTCTGCTGTAGATTGTTCCAACAACTGTAATGAATGCAGAGAGTATTTTAAAATAGTCTTTTTCAATCATTTTTTTTTCTTTTTTAGATATTTTATTTAGGTATGGTAGCTCAGTGATCATGAGTGGTTGCGAACTTCGTAATGGACGGCGTTCAAGTCATGGATACGCGCGAATTTTAATTAAAATAAACACTTGTCATGTGAAGAACTAACGAATTTTTTTCGTTTTTTTTACAAGAATCTTCAATGGTTATGGTGTAAAAGTTAGGAGAGTGAGATAATTCTTTTGTGTAAATGTTATCAATGGAAGAATTTTCATCAGTAAGATATGCATAGAACTTTGAGTTTTGTGAATATATATAATGAAGTGCCGTAATACCTTATATAAAATAATTTGAAATGGCGAATAAAAATATCATCTTCTTATAAATAAACTAAAGATCCATTAAATAATATAATGATACTTTCCCGTTTCACCGGCGCAAATCTTGCCAAGCAGGCTTTATTGGCGATAGCACACAATATATACATAAAAAAAATTAATAAATGTTAATCTTCATTGGTCTTTCTTCCACTTTTGATGTGTTCTGAAAAAGATTTTTCTGATAAGAAAAGACTGACTTGTTTTGAAAATGTGACGGTAAAAGGTTACCAGCGAAAATGATCCGTTTGACGTCGGTTGTATCATTTACAGCAACTTTATCACTTTCTCCGGTGAAACGGAAAAGTACCAGTATATTATTTATTTGTTCTTTAGTTTGTAAAGAAAAATAAATAACATAAAAACACTTAAGCTATAACATAAACACGATAGATGGATGTAAATAAATAAATTATTAAGAGAACTAAACTATTTTTGCTCAGTTGTGGGTTCTAGGAAAATTTATTAACGGATTTACTATCGGCATAAGTATAATTTTTTGAAAAAATTATCTTTCTTCAGAACAACGATGTACATGTAATACTTCAATGACTTATATAGAAAGATACTTAACATATAAGATGATTTATCATTTTCAAATGCAATCATTTTCTTCGAAATCAAACTTTACTGAATTTTTGCCAATAGGTAATGATCATACATTATAATAAGCAGTAAACATTTAGATAGAACTTTCTGAAATTTAATAAGAAAAACTCACTTATCACTATGATTAAAACAGATGACAAAAAATAAGAAAGAAAACCCAATTAATATTCTAAGTATGAAGGATTAAGGCCTCGAAGGATCGAAGTTGTTTTATGTATGAAAACTCTGTTTTGACTATTTCCTCCATTTTTTGTTCGATGCTGTTTGGCGATTAAATTTTGTTATTCTTTTATTTAAAAAGATGTTAAAGTATAAATTCAATATTATTATCTGACAACAGTATTTATTTTGTTAAAACAAAAAATTTACTTCAATATAAGATGTGTTGAAAGAGTACTGACTATTTACGATTTTTCTTCCCTGCAAGTCTTGTAAAAGTGCCGAAACTTAATTGCCAGTAATATTTTGTAATATTCTACTTTCATAAAAAAAAATAATGTTTTTTTTTTTTTTTCATTTAAACTTCTACGGTCCCTTAGATTTTGAATGCATGATAAGTATTCAAATCCGTTATCATAACAAAACCAAATACGGAAGCGTATCAGACATCAGTTGGAATCCAGCAACTTCAAAGTCAAAGAGTCATCATACAGTTCGAATTACAAAGGATTCTTTTTCTTTTGTTTTTGCTCATTTCCGCACTGATTAATTCCGTTCAAAGCTCAGTCGAACGAATCAGGAAATAACCAAAAGTATTAAGTCTTCTTTCCCCTGTCTCTATTCATATCGGTGTGCAGGTGACTGCCACTCCTCACACTTAAGGAGAACGGAAACTAATCTCCACAAAGGAACAAAGGAAAAAAATTTCGCGCCAAGTGCGCATTTATCAGGGGAACTTGTCACTTCTCGCTGACGAAAAGTTTGACATTTCAGGCTTCTTTCAACAAAAATATACAGTGGTTGTTGCCATGGGTACCATAAAAAGGGCGTGCCTCTTTAAAAATACCCATTTCGTTGTTGCTAAAAGTGTGAAGATCGTTATTCCCAACTGGTGTGTTATCATTTATTCGAATTATCAAGCCATTATTAAAAAAAAAAAAGAACACTGGAACGGTTTAAAAACTGTTCCACGATTCTTCGAATGTTTTTGAAGGGTCCCGAATAATTGACAGAGATTGGTAGGACTTTTAGGTTAGAAATAAATCTAAAAGCGCAGTTTCCCCCAACTGTAATTCGACCTTGTAACTTGCACCGGCGATGAAATTAGTATTGTCATCGATAAAAATTGGGTTTCTGTGTCCGCAAATTGGAAACTCGTGTCATCCATTGGCTTCAAGAACTTGGCGTGACTTCAAAATTACTTTTGTTGCAGGAAAGGGTTGCTAATGGGTGTTACTGTTTTATAGACCAAGAGGTTTATAGATCACTGTAACTGCAATTTTTCCTGGTTAGGGACTTCTGTGTATTTTTTTTAATCTCTGTGTTATATAAGAGTGAGATTCAAAATAAAGGTTTTTCTTTTTAAATTGGCTTGTATTTGACGTAAGACTTCTAGAGGAAAACTGTTATGTAACACTCGTTCATTATGGTATAGATAAAATAATAATTCTGTAAATGCGATATTATAGATCTTTACAAAATAATTATTATTACTAGCAGATTTAAAAAAGCATTGTTTTTACTTCAAATATATATATTTATGTATGTAAATGTATGAAATTTGAATCTACGTCATCAATTTACATCTATATACAATCTCTACATCAGCGGTCAGTAACCTATGGCACGCGTGCCAGATGTGGCATGCGAAGCAATTCAAAGAATTCTAAATTAAGTAATAAAAAACCAGAGCGAATTTCTCAAATTCTGACTCATTCTCAATAAAAAAGTTCTTGATGCCTTTTCATACGAACGACTTCATATCGTTATGTCATTGAATGACATAACGATAAGTGTTTGTACAGTAATAACTGATCAACTAAATTGTTAGAACAAAATTTATGGCGTAACTAAACATTCTGGTTACACAAGAAACAGTCCAGTTATAAAAATTATTTGGAATTAATGTGCTTTTCTCAGCATTTCAGAATCTAAGTAGTCAATTTTTAACATTGATGGATACAACCAGAATCATCCTTTTAAAATATTTTTAGAAGAAATAAATATGATGGATTGTTTATTAAAGTTTCCATTTGAAGTAGCAGAGATGGCAATAAAAATAAGGACTCGATTCACATGTGACGTCACGATCGTGAGACATTTGCTTACAAATTAAACCATGTCGAGTAGAAACTACTGACATACCGATTTTGTAAGCATAGTAGAACTAACACATGTTTCTTGATGTTATTGTAGTCTTGATATTATTGTAGCACATTGAATGCATAGAAAGATTAACCACATCAAACCATAATCAGGACTAGCAGATGGTTTTCCCCCCTTTTGTTTACATAAGTGTCACGTGACGATAAATCGAGTCCGTACTTTTAGATAGGAATGAGATAAAAAATGAATAATTACGTTCACAAAAATATCGGAAGGAGATACTCGTTGTCACATGCATGTGTGTGCGACAAAATATGTATAAAATTTTTATGATCCAAATAAAATAATTTTATGTGATTACTAGTAATAAGTTTTAGTAAGTAATTTAATATTACAAAATCTATTGTAATTTAAACCAGTGGTTCTCAAATTTTCTGAGCAACCCCCTTTTATACTAAAAACTTGGCCATGAGCCTCGAAGTAAAATAACACTATTTCAATGCAATATAAAAAAAATAATAATTTAATTTTGATGTCCTGAATGGTAAATGTTGACTTAAAAATAAAGTATAAATAAAACATTGTGATATTTAAGGTAGTATTTCTTCTATAACTTTTTCAATAAAATACAGGAGCATATTTTTTTTTCAATGAGAAGAGTGAACCAATGAAATTATTCTATTCGTGCAATACAAAGAAAAATACTACTTTCTATTCAATATTAAGAAAAATTTGTTGCATTCCCTTCCAATATCGAGATCATGCACAAAACAAAACTGTTGATTAGATGTACTGCTCTATTGTACTGACTGCTATATTTTAGACAAGTTTATTGGATGTAGCGGCAAGAGAAATTCCGTTTCTATTGAAACCTCTATAGGTGGCCACCCCCGCGATTAGCCCGACTTCCACCGTGCGATTACCTAAGAAATTTTATTCTAAAACTTTTAATTTTGACTCTATATCTTTTTACAACGTAAAAATCTTTACTAATTTATACTAACTTTCACAATAATGTGAAAATGGGTTACAAATATTTTATTTTATGTTAAACCTTTAACAGAGTCCCCCCTAATAATGTCCAAGTACCCCCGAATGGACTTTAAATTTCCACAGACCCTCTTGGAAATCTCAAGATACACTTTGGGAACCTTTGATTTAAACCATATTCAACTTTAAGCTGATAAATTGTTCTTATCAGACACTTGTTTACATTTTATATTTATTGTTAGTTTCAGCTTAAAGTGTTCTGCTAAATTATAATTACATACTAAATTATAATTTAAACCATTTTGTGAAAACTTATTCATATCACAGCTCAGATATTTGTACCATATTTTGATTCATAATTGGAAATCATAACATAATAAATTTTATGTTAATTATAGTAATTAAAATTATTTGTTATCTACATTACAATATTTCACACATTTGTAATCTTACATATAAATTTGAATGTGTTTGTACATTTGTGTGTTTGGGACCTACACAAATCCACACCGTTATTCTTATAACTCCAAAATTTTGCTTCACTGATGTTATAAAGGAGTTATAAGGGTACTCTTCCGTTTTGTCGGCACAAATCTCGCCAAGCAGGTTTTATTGACAACACACAATATACATGTAAAAAAACTGTTATAAATGTTAGTTCTCATTGGTTTTACATCTGTTTTTGATGTATTATGAAAAAGACGTTACTGATAAGTAAAGACCGAGACTTGTTTTAAAAGTACCAGGATAAAGACCAGTACCAGCTGTGTATCAGCGAGAATATTTCGTTTGGCGTCGGCTGTATGATTTTTGGCGACTTTATTGTCTGCGCCGGTGAAATGGAAAAGCATTCCACAAACATATTTCCACAACATTTTTCAAATTTATTTTTAGAGAAATTTTTCTAAATTCTCCTTTCTTAAGGAAGAGTTTATGTGTATAGGGGAAGTCACATTCATGATATGCAGCCAATAGTGGAAAACCGTTCCTACTCATGTTTTGAAAACGATTACTTCATTTGATGTGTTTTTTGATTTGGTAACACTCAAGAATGGGTTTTGCCGAAATCAACACCAAAGGAAAGGGTTTGGGGTCTTATAGATAAAAATTTCTAGTTTTGAACTATTAGACTGCAGATTTGAAATTTGGCAGGCACGTTCATTTTGTTAAATAGCAATCCACAATGAGAGGGTTTTGTGCGGTGATGTTATTGATTAAAATTCCCTGTTTTGTATTTTTCTACCTACAGACTTGAAATTTGGCAAACATATTTCTTTTGTTGTTGCTGTCGTGTCGTCCTTAGGGAAGGAAGAAAAGTTCCCAGAGCCTGAGACAGGTTGGACTTCCAGTTTGTCTGTCATTTGTTGTAGCCTTCAGCACAAATCAGAGGACAGTACGACTTTTAGATCAGTTTCACCCCAATTTAGAGGGAGAACCCCCCGGGGGGGGGGGGGGCAGCCAACTTTACGAAAGGACTTGCGGCTCGACAGCTATTTAGATTGCGTGTTAGATTTATTTTTGCGGCCCCATGCCACAAAGGCAATATACATTTTCAAACATCCATGTCTTCTCCGGGATTCGAACCCAGGTTCTATGGCACAGCAGTCAGTGTCGCTAACCACTATTCCGGATGGATGACCGCAAATTTCTTTTGTCGAATGGAAATCCGCTAAGAACGGGTTTTATGGAACTCGACCCCCAAGAGGCAGGATTACGGGGGCATTATAGTAAAATATATTCCGTTTTAGAAATCCGTCCTGTTCTTAGATTAAGGAGCTAGGGCTATAAATTTTTTTATATATATAAAATTGAAAGCTTAATGCTAATACCTGGAAATCAATAATGCATATAATCATACATTATTAAGAAATACACAGCGAAGCGAGTGGGAAACGGCTGGTAACAAATAAAAATACTTCAAGTATAGAACCATGTGAATTTAAAAGATAAAAACGTATGCATCTATTTATTTAATTAACTTATTGACTCAAGATAAATGTAAATTTGTGAGATCTCAAAGGAAAATATGAATAACTAATAAATATTTTAGCGTATACATACGGAAAATTCGTACGTAGATCGGACAATAGCAACCGAGTAGGTGTGCTCGCTAGATAGGTCCCTTCTGGATCAAGACAGATGATAATTACTTGTAAAATATTTATAATAATATAAATTTTATTAGTGTAGCTGTAATAATTGGTATCTCTTACACAAATAACTT
>BMAV01020766.1:43130-68389 GCA_019973955.1 Trichonephila inaurata madagascariensis
CTTGACCCGAAATGAATTTCCTTAGTCGTGCCCTCTCCTTGTAAGATTGTAAAGATATTTTTTCAATGTTCTTACGTGTAAATATGAGTTATTATTTGTTACGTCCTAGTTTTAATTAAAAAGTTTATTTTATTCCGAATTGATTATTTGTACCATATTTCGAACACTGAAATACCGAAAGAAAAACGACAAATCTGTCAAGCATATACAGTAAAATGAATTTAATGAAGGTTTAAATACAACAAACGTATTATTAAAAACACCATTTGAGATTCTACAAATTATCAGTTAATATAGAAATATTTTCGTTTGGAAGAAAATTAGTTTGAAAATTTTAAATTTCAATAAAAGTCATAATTCTATGTTTTTCTACTTGAAGAAAATATTGAAAAAACATTTAAAAATATTGTGTGTAAAAGTAACTTTATATTACAAATGGCTATTAATATTTCGCAAAAGAAAAATTGTAGTTTATTCCAACTTTTAAAAAATCATCATTGTATTTCTTATAAATATTTCAGAACGTAATATTTCTTTCTTGCACTTATGTAATATTGTAATAAAACTTAAAAAACAACTTACTTTAATTCTTAAAGAAAATAATTAACTTATTTTTATTGATTTTCGTACTGTTTTATTTTCTTCTTTGAGTGTATAGCTCCTGCATTTGTTTCAATAGTTTAAATTTAAAAATTCTTCAAATAAATTTGTATTAAAACCCACATTAACAACACAGAAAGAACAAATTAGTATATAAAAGATAAGGGTACCTTTATTACAAATTTAATTACAAAAACTAACGTTTTAGGTACCTTTTCCATTTAGGTTTTTGTAGATGATGAATAAATTCCAAGCAGTCAAAACGTGCCCCCTATAAAGTAATGTAATGAATTTTTTCTTTAGTCTATATTTTCAGTATTGTGTTTAAAGCCTAACCTCAATTTTGACAAGATATTTCTTGTATTTCAGAAAACATTATCATGTTTTCTCTTAAATATCATATTTTATAGTAATAGATAAAATTGTCGAAGACAAGCCTTCTTATCTTTACAGAAAGAGACCCCTCAGGATGGGACTGAAAATCAATGAGAATGAGACCAAGTACATGCCTCGCACTAAATTCTGTTTTAACAATTCCCACTGTAAAATTGAAGAGAATAATTTTGAAGTTTTTGACAGTTTCACTTATTTAGGCTCGGTAATTAACATTAGAAACGATTGTACTACTTAAATCCAAAAGAGAATTACTATGGCTAATAGATGTCTTAATGGAACACGAAAACATATGAAATCGAGTTTAATCAAAAGAAAAACAAAGGTTCTCTTGTATTAAAGTCTTTTACGATCAGTATTAATTTATGCTAGTGAAACTTGATCCATGTCTCGAACAGATGAGAACATAATAAGTATCTACGAAAGGAAGCTTTATTTTTGGAGGAATTCAAGAAAATGGAACGTGGTGAAGATCAAATTTCGAGCTGTATCACTCATATAAAGAATCTGACATTCTTTTCATCAAATTACAATGGATTAAATGGGCACGTGACGTTGTCAGAATGAACGAAGACCACAATACTAAAAAAAGGCTTCAATGCTCAATCAATTGGCGCGCAAAGAAAAGGCAGGTCAAATCTTAGATGGATTGATGGCCTGAAAAAAAAGATCTCCTAGTTTTGAGAACTAAAAATTGGATAACACTAGCAGGAAGAAAGCTAGCCTGGAAAAGGTTTCTTGAGAAGGCCAAGGCCCTCCCTGGGCTGTCGAGCCACTGAGGAAGGAAGAAAGATAACATTGTAACTTTCATTTTTGTAGAGAGCTATAAATTCTCTAAAAAATATAGTAAGACATAACAATAAAGGATCCTAGAAAAGAAATGGATTACAAAGAAACACATAATGCAATTAATTTCCTTATTTTTATTCCAAATACCTAACATATTTTACGAATCCATGCAATACACGAGTATCTACTTATTGCAATTTTACAAAAATACGAAAACTGTATAAACAAGAAGATTTAAATATTTTTTACTGTATATGTACTGAAACTTTTATCTAAAGGAGCAAAAATTTATAATAATTCAAATATATTCCTTTTTTTTTTTTTCAAAATTTTTAATATAACCAAAGATATTTTCTGTCATTTTCTTTGCTTAGTAATTATATATTTATTTACGTTTCGTTCTAAATACTTACAAAATCGTTTGAGATTTTAAATATAAAGAGTAATTTCATGATTAAATTCTAAAAAAAATGTGACATCCATAATGATAAAGTAATTTTCTCAAGGAGTCTAGTCTCAATAAAAATATTTTTGAATTTACCGTTCACATAAAAATAAAAGAATAAAACTGTATTTCAAGAATGATTTTATTCATATAACTACTAAGTTTGAATTAAAAAAAGACAGATTTATATAAATCAAAACAAAAAGAGAAAAAAGCAGTTCTTTCTTATAAAACTAAACTTTTCTATAGATTCAGAAGTGGTAAAACCATGAAAATAGAGCAATTTTACAAAAAAGGCAACGTATGTGGCTTTTCAGCTGCAATTCTCGAAGCTATATATTATTTTAAGCCTAAGTTGGCATAATTCCAAGTTAAACCTTAGTATGATCGAAAATGTACTTTATAAAAAACTACACAGTAGTGATTGTAGAACTATATTTCTCTTTAGAAAATTCTATAGTTCACATCAACAACCAAAAAAACAGGTACATAATAAATTTTTAAAAATCTAGCTTATTTCAGTTGTTATTTATATAAGAGCTATGCTTGTAAAAACCTGATAAAAATTCGAAAAACCTGGTTTTCATTTTTTCATAAAGTGAAAAACTGGTTAACCCGTTTTTTTGTTAGTTTTTTAAATAAGGTATAAAACAAACTACTACTTCAAATACAGAATAAAACCTACTTTAAATAAAGCGGAGCTATAAATCAAGGAAAATAGGAAAAAATATGGAGCCAATTTAATATCGGTAAGCTACATACATTATGGCATGATTTTAAAATCACACCAAACTGATTTTTGGCACTCAGTTTAATGTTATCGCCCTAACTTGGCGAGGTTGTGCCAACATTTGGCGAAAAAATCCGCAGTTTACTGGTATCAAGTTGGTACAAAATACACAATACAAAATTTAGAGATTAGAATTATTTTTGATTTAAGAATTACGTTTTAGATAAGAGAAATAACATAAGTATATTATAAATATTTCCATATGTAAAAAAAATAGAAAAGTAACATAAAACATAAGTTATAAATCTTGTCTCTTAATCGAACAATATTTAAAGAAAACCAATGCTTTCAAGAGGTTATATTTCAAGGATAAACGTAATTTGATGCAGAAATATCAGCAATCGAGAAAACTCTCACTGTCTGTTGTCTTTGTTTTAATCAATGCAAGTGCATTTAGTTCCGACTTAAAATTCGAGAAAATATATTATACAACAGGATATTTATTTAAAAAGGAAGTTTATATTTTCACAATTGTTACAACACAATATCTGGACCATGGTGTCAAAATAATACTGTTTTGCAATTACTATACTTCAGCTCACACTCTTTATATATTTATTTATTTCGGTGGAATTTTCAATCGTTAATAAAATACATTTTAAAGTGCTCAATTGAGCTGAAATTTTACATACATGATTATTTTGGAAGACAATACAATAATTTAATTATAATTAATAAAAATTAATTGATTAAAACTAATTATTTAAAGAATTACAAATACAGTCACGTTGGCATCATTTTTGGTGATTTAGTGACCCTTTTGGCGACTTGTGTCAACACTTGAAAGGTTTTTTTCTCACGTTTTAAAGCATTCAGTTGAGCTGAAATTTTATAGACACGATTGTTTTGGATGGCAATCCGGTACTTTAATGATAATTAATAAAAATGAATTACCACTTAATGTTGTGATTCTGTCCTATGTATATACATATTTATATTAATTGTAACTATTTAATAAAAAGTAGCTAAAATAAAATTTTTCTTTGTTGATCTAGGTAGGAATTGACTTAAATTTTTTTATATTACTTGTTTCTCTATCGTATTAAGTTTATCGTGACACACACACACACACACAAATTCTACTTACTTCGCTAGAATATCTTTTCATAACAAATGGCCAAAGTTTTGGTGATCATATGATAAATGCAATCAGATGATATCCATTGAATTCAAAATTGACAATTTACTTGTTCTACTTGTAAATATTCTTGCGTTATACTGCATTTTGTTCAGTCTAGTTCATTTTATTCACCTATGTGTATTATTATTTGTTGACAAATATGTAATTTTAAAAGAAAGTTTCAGCCAAAAGCAAAAATTGGCAACAGCGAAGCAAATGAACTATTTGGCTGGAAATATTTGATTATACTTACCATGTGACTATAACGTCGCATGGGAATTTAGTCGAATAAACTTTGCTCGCGTTAATTCCTACAATATACTTTTTCTTTGCATTTGAATTTAAATAAATTGTAATTTGATTTCTTCATGAATGTATCCTTCCATCCTCAATGGCTCGACAGCCCAGGATCCGCCTTGGCCTTCTCAAGAAGCCTCCTTTTCCAGGCCAACCTTCATGATAATGTTCTCCAATTCTTAGTTCTCAAAACTAGATCTTTTTCTAGGCCATCAATCCATCTAAAATTTGGCCTGCCTTTTCTTCGTGTGCCAATTGGTTGGGTATTGAAGACTTTTTTAGTGATTCTGTCTTCGTTCATTCTGATAATGTGACCATTCCATTTAATTCGTTGTATTTTAATGAGGTTAACAATATATATCAGATTCTTTATATGATTGGTAGAGTTCGAAATTTGATCTTTTTCGCCATGTTCCATTTTCTTGAATACCTCCAAAAATAAATCTTAAAATCTTCCTTTCGCGTAGATACTTATCACGTCCTATTCTGTTTGAGACATGGACCAAGTTTCACATGCTTAAGTTAATATTGATCTTAAAAGAGTTTTATACAATAGAATCGTTGTTTTTCTTTTGATTAAATTCGATTTCATATATTTTCGTATTCCATTAATACATCTGTTAGTCATAGTAATTCTCTTTTGGATTTCAGTAGTACAATCGTTTCTATTGTTAATTTCCGAACCTAAATAAGTGAAACTGTCTATAACTCATGAATATAAAACAGTAAAAAATAAAATTACTTGTCACTTTATTACTAGAAAAAAAAAATTTAACTTTCGGTTTTTATGGTTAGGTAAATTTTAACAAAAACCCGGTTAACCTAGCGTACAAACCCTGATGAAAAGCTTCAGGAAATGAACACGAGTTCACTGAAAGAAATAAAATCAATGAAATAGAACAGAGTAATTTACAATATGTAAAACTAAAAATAAAAAAAAAAGTCTCACAATAATGAAAAAAAAAAAAATTGATGATCTTTGAATTTCCTATCATTCATCGTATTGAAAATAATTCTCATTCATCGGGTATTTTTTTTCTGAAAGAAATAAGGAAGGATATTTGATAAATCTTCCGGTTATAAAAGAACATATACCTTAAAAAACTGATGTCGAGCGGATTTAGTGAATCAGCAGTTAGTCATAAGAAAAATGAAATTGTCCAGGAATCACTTCAAATAAATCCATAAAAGATTACGTCTCAGATCAAAGCTGACGTTTGTGATGAAGCTGTTCAAATTTTCAGAGCCATTAAACAATCTTTAAAACGTTGAAAGAAATGAAAGATACGTTCAGATAACCGGTGAGAAAATAATGTCTAAAGTTCTATAAGAAGAATGGCGTAAAGTTATTTCAACGAAAAATCTCGATATAAAAATTCTACTTATGCGGCAAAATAAAGCGTAATTTAAGTAATATGTTTCACATAAAATCTGCTGAGAAGGAAGATTAAGTCGAATATTATATCACTTGAGAATAAAATTTATAAGCACTCAAAAGGATACTATAATCAAGGCTTCGAAACGTAATTTTTTTTTGGTTACGATTTTCATTCCGCAAAAATAACTGTTTTCGGTTCAATTTCGAATAAATGGTTTTATTTTATGTACGTTTGAAGAAATTAGAAGAGACTGAATTAATATTTAAATTCTGATAAATTAGAACAATGGGTAAATCAGCATGGTGAAATTGATAAAAAGATCGGTAGAAATATTTAACCATTTCAAAAAATGAACACGTTCCATACGAAAATTTAGTTATTCTTGTAGAATTTACGTTGTGCTGCCCTGGAATTAATGCAGCAGTTGAAAGAGTTTTTTCAATTGGTAATGATTTTTGGACGAGTGAGAAATTAAGATTGAACGTTGATACAATAGCTGCAGCACTTACTGTAAAATATAATATGAAGAATATTTCTTGCACCGAAATTCCTGATGCATTAGAAAATGAGATGCTGACAAAAAAAATTCATTCAATGGAAAAATACTTGTTTAAGTAAATAATTAAAAGGGATCTAAGCGTAATTAGTGTATTTTTCGTTTTAGTTAATAAAATGTTTCATATATTTACATTGTAATTTTTTCTTAATTTTTTCGTCCTTCTTTTCATTGAAAAAAAAATTGGTCACCTTATTATTATTCATTATCAAAATCGCATTTGACAACTAGATGTATGTGATTCTGGTATGTCTATCTAAACAGTCTATACAAACATCCGTGGATGAACGCATGCTGAGATGCGAAAAATATAACTCAGACTGATGTTTTTCTTAAGAAATCATCTAGTTCATTCAACTGAATTAAATCTGCCTTCTACAAGTAGTTTCCTGCGAAACCGAAACAGAAAAATACTAGTGAACATCAAAATAGGAAATCGAGAAGCAATGTAAATGTAATGATAATTTTATGGTTGACGTTAAATTAGATAATATTGATAAGTTGGTTATAGTAGTAACAAAAAAAATGACTGAAGTTATATCGAGCCGAAATAAACTGATTTTTTTGGTTCAATTCCGGTTTTCGTTCCGGCCAAAATAACGTTTTTTTCCGGTTTTCGCTTTAGTTTCGGTTCAAAAGAAAAAAAATGGCTGAACACTTTGTAAAGAAAAATAAATGCTAGCCAGAGAGTGAGAACCGTGAAAAAAATGATTATATCCGGACAATTTACATCCTTACATATCATCTATATATATAATTTTGTAGAAAAACATTTTTGATTCTCTTTTTTTCAATCAGTCTCAGTCTCAATAACATCTAATTGTTGAGACAGGAATTTTTCTGTTCCTCTTTCTTTTTGAGTTTTAAATCTCCTATTTTTTTCATATACTTTCCACAAAGTACAAAAATATTTTCATTTTTTTTATATGCTTTCTATGAGATAAATTTTTTTCTCTCATATAATGAAAAAAAAAACAAACGGAAATAGTTGAAGAAACTTTAACGAGGAAGATTGATTGTTAGATTCAACGTAAGAATCTCAAACGGAAGTGAAAGCCTTTACATTTTTTAACAAAAAAAAAAGTGCTATTGATATTACATATTAGGAACAAAAACCTCGCTTGTTTTGATCATGGTTAAGGACTACATAAGCTTTAAGGTACACAGAAAAAAAGTATAATAACTGTCGCTCTTTTTTCTCCAAAGATAGAAAGTGTAACTAAACCTTTAAAAAAATAAAGAATGTCAAAAATAAAATGTAGAAGTTTAATTCAAAGAATTAAATTAAAGTTAATTTCCTTTTTTTTAAAAAAAAAATATGTTCCATTATAAACTTTCTTGTCCCCGATTCTAAAATTGTTCAGAATATATATCAGGAGGGTTTTCATTTAAGTTAATGGAAAACCTTAAAATAAATACCCGTCAGACATTGTACATCGACGTCAACAGCTAAAAAGAGAATTGAAAAAAATATAGCGATTGGTACTTAAAGTCTACAAAAATCGTTTTCACAGAAAAAAAAAGTAATGCTATTAGAAGATAATCGAAAATAAATTGAGGACAACATCAGGAGGAAGTTTAAAACTTTTTGTTCAGACTTGAGATGGCAACGAATTTCAAAGCAGTAACTACCAGCTAAGTCTTTCTAGACTCTTCGACTTGCTTTAGAGTTTCAGTGTTTCATTCGAATCGATAAACCTACACAATTCAGCGATCAAATTTCTATATTTTGTTTCGAATAATAATGTGTTTCAAAAACATTTTATACTCAAACTTGGTTGTGAAAGGGAAAAATCAATATCGTTTGGTTGACTAAATTGTACTAATGGTTATATTTTTAAAAATGAGCTAAAATTATTACATTATTTTTATTTTATTGAGTTTAGAGAATTTAAAAATTGAGAAATTAATTTGTCTTAGTTTGTACTAATGGTTTATTCAATTCCTACTATTTGCTCACCCTCTCTATATATTTCTTTATTTTTATCTTGGTGGAATTTTCAATCGTTAATAAAATACATTTTAAAGCGCTCAATTGAGCTGAAATTTTATATACATAATTATTTTGGGTGACAATACAGTAATTTATTTATAATTAATAAAAATTAATTGATTAAAAATAATTATTTAAAGAATTACAAATACAGCCACGCTGGCATCATTTTTGGCGACTTAGTGACCCTTTTGGCGACTTGTGGAAAAACTTGAAAAGGTTTTTTTTTCTCACATTTTTAAGCTCTCATTTGAGCTGAAATTTTCTATACACTATTGTTTTGGGTAAAAATACGTTAATTTAATTATAATTAATTAAAATTAATTGACCGAAACTAATTATTTACAGATACAGCCACGTTGATTTCGTTTTTAGCGACTTGGGTCAAAACTTTAAAAGATTTTTTTTTCTCACGTTTTAAAGCATTCGGTTGAACTGAAATTTTATGTACAAGATTGTTTTGGATGACAATACGATACTTTAATAATAATGAATAAAAATTAATTACCACTTAATGTTGTGATTCTGTCATGTGTGTATATGTATTTAATAAAAAGTGGCTAAAATAAAAATTTTCTTTGTTGATCTAAGTAGGAATTGACTAAATTTTTTTTTTTATATATTACTTGTTCTTAAAATTACTTATAATTATTGTGTTAATTTTTAAATATTGAGTTAAGAGAGTTAAGAAATCGGTCTTAGGTTGGCTGAATTATACTAATGATTAGTTTAAATTATTTAATTAGAAAAAATTATAACATTATTTTTTTTTACTTTATTCAGTTTAGAGGCATTTAGAAAAACAAGCTCCTCATCTATCGCAAATTGATGTAATTTTAAGCAGAAAGTTATGCTGTACAATGATATGAAAACTAACAATAAAGAAGCAATGGAGAAATAGAAGGTACTTTTCCGTTTCGCCTGCTCAGGCGAAGAAGTCGCCAAAAATGATGCAACCGATACCAAACGGAATATTTCGGCTGGTAACCTTTTACAATCACATTTTCAAAACAAGTCAGTCTTTTCTTAATAGTAAAATCTTTTACATAATACATCAAAATGGATGAAAAACCAATGAAGCCTAATATTTATCAACATTTTTTATGTGTATATTAGAAGAAGTCTTGACCCACAGTGGATGATTTTGACGGGGTCTTTTTCCATCCAGAATTACCACAGTACATGTGAATAAACAAGCAGACCTTCCTGTCTATCTAAAGCAATTAGCTCTAGAGTGAATTGGAGATATACCAATTGATGCCGTTCAGGTTTATACGGATGGCAATAGAGACGATTATTATCGATCTGGCAGCGGAATTTACATCAAATCGCAAGACCATATCTTAAGAATCCAGAGGAGAAATCCAGACAATTGCTCGGTTTTTCGCAGTGAGCTAATAGACATTGATGAGACCCTTGGTTCTCTTGCATCTCTTCCAAATGGAAAAGAGATTTGGATACTGTCTGAAAGTAGAAGTGCAATATAGCACTTGTCCAACTGGCAAAGTGTGAGAGATAATGTTGGAGTGTCAATACTCACCAAGTTAAAACGACTTTCCACATCGCATCAAATTCATCTGCAGTGGATTCCCTCTCACATAGATCTAGAGGGAAATGAGATTGCGGACACTTTGGCCAAGGCTGGCGCTTGCGAGGTACCAGAGCCGTCAGCACCCCTCACCTTATTGGAGATTTTCTCCAGAACTAAACACCAGTATAAGACCACTTGTATTACCCTTCCTCCAGAGCACCATTGGTATCAGTGTTCTCGTCCTGAAGGCTCTCTGGCTCACGGTTTTACAAGACAGGATCAAACTCTTCTAGCCCACTTTCGAAGTGGCCATATCAAAACAACGAAATTTTCCGAAGGATGCAAGAGCTTTGAAATGTGCACGAACTGTTCTTCTGAGCCGGCCTCACCTGCTCACATCCTCGAATGCCTAGGGCTCACCAAGCAGGATTTAGAAGACGATCCCTTACTGGTGTTGGACTTTCTGAAAGTGTACGATGTCATGGACCTGGTCTAGCACTGCTGACCAATGGGGGCGTGCAACAACAACAACATGTGTATATTATGTGTGTTGTCGCCAACAGACTCTACTTGTTGAGATTTGCTTAGGCGAAACGGAAAAGTACCAAATGGAATTAATAATGAACTAAATTTATGACATTCACATGGTAATTACAATCCCGTGTTCTCTGTTAAGTTCAAAACTGACATTAGACTTGTACTTGTTGGTCTACTTGTAAAAAATAGATAAATTTTTTTTCAAATTTGATGACTGGGTAAATATGTTCAAGTATCAAGATTCTTTAAAAAGCTTTTCAAAATTAAAGATAAAAATTCTTATATTATACGTGTATTTTGGAGTCGAGTGCTTTGTGTTTACCTATGCGAGTCATTTTTGTTGACAAATATGTACATTTAAAAAAAAGTTTATGCAAAAAAAAAACAAAAGTTGGCAACAGCGAAGTGTATATACTTTTTGAAAGAAAGCTTCTGTGAAATCGAAAGTTGGCAATAGCGAAGCGCATGAGCTGATTGCTTGGAAAAAGGTGATTTCATTTATTGCGTGATTATGATACCGCATTAATTTATAATCTGATTGATTGGAAACTCGTGATTGCAAGAATGGGATAATGATGTCACATGAATTTAGCTCATTGCTCGCAAACGACGACTAAGGTGTATATTTTCAAGAACCAATGTGTAGCGGTATCATCTATATAATCCAGTAACAGTATCCCCACAGAAGTGATCGCTTTGGTCCAGCGGTATGTTACGTGATTGCGGAACCGAAGGTACCAGGCTCTGTTCTCCGGATAAACGCGCCACTTCATTGGTGGTTCTGGCTGAATTATGAAAAAGGAAACCCCTTCTGAACTGTCGTGGCGTCATCTACCCGCAAAAAGAGCAACCAAAAACTAGTCAAATTCACTTGACACAGGAAAAAAAATCGTTAGATTCCCTTGACGCAGCAAAAACAAACTCGTCAGAATCACATGACGCAACTTCTCCAAAAAGCAGCAATAACTAACACTCTCTCCATTCCAACTATATTGTTCGTTCGTCTATCCAACGATTCACTGGAGGCGGAATGTGTAGCGGTATCATCTATATGTCGAAGGAAAATGATAAAATTAGGAATCTCATCAAATCCCTAAGGGAGATGATCACTTGATGGTAGATGTTTAAAATAACGTCTCTTCAAGATCATTTTCCTGATAAAAGTAAGGAATTTGAATGATTCCCTGGGCTGTTTCAGTGAAATGTGAAATAATATTGTGTGTGTCAAGAGTTTAGAAGTGTTTATTTAACAAATATGGTGCATTATTAAACGTAGCAGTAAGTAATACAACAATAGTCAATGAAATACAAATTATTTATTCGAAACTAATTAAAAAAATAATTAGAAAATTAGGTTGGTAATCAATCTCTATGTTAATCCTATGGTGCCATTTTTTTTAAAGATATGGGGTTGATATTTAGGGGATCGATAGTACTACCTCTATGGTTAGGAAGTACAAGGACTCGCAGGCCCCCCCCCCCCCCGTATAGCATTTTGCCAATGGAAATCCTGACTAGTTCATTTCCTCATTTTACTGAAACAGTTCAGGGATTTGATAAAATCACTTACTTTCATCAGGGAAATGACCTTGAAGAGTCGTTATTTTAACATCTCCCATCAACTCATCATCTCCCTTAGGGATTTGATGAAATTACTAATTTCGCCATCTCCCCGCGACTCATATAAGCCAGTAACAGCCTCCGGACTGAAGCGATCATTTTAGTCCAGCGGTATGTTAAGTACTTGCGGAATTGAAGGTACAGGGTTTTGTCCTCCGGATAAGAGCGCTATTTAAAATGCAATTTTTTATTTGTACAATTTTTATGTATAATGAGTGCAAAATTTTTAAATTGATGTATCCCCCCGAAATATAATTTTTTATTACTCATTTTTAAGAACGAGGAGCTCTTTACATTTTTCTTGAAAAAAGATTATTAATTTATACTTAATTAAACAGAATTAATCCTTTATCCTTATATTATTCGGGTATTGGGGAAATGAACGCTTTTATCACTAAATTGAGAGATAAGCAAAAGTCAAGGAAATAAGAAATCCTAATTAATACATACACCCGCTACACATACAGTTCAAATATTACTTTCTGTTATTCAACACTGTTTAATCCTTTTATGAAAGATTTCATTTTGTTTTTTGCTTACAGTTCGGCAAAATTGTTTTATAACTTTTGTGAATTTTGAATTAAGAAGCAACAAAATTACATTTTTTTCCTTTTCAAGATAAACTTTAAGCTTCGGTATCGAGAGTATTTTAAGACAACAGAAATTCTTAGGTGCTTTTCTTGGTATCTTTTTCTTTATTTCAAGAACAAACTCATCATACTCCTTAGAGATATAACACAAACTTTTACAAAATATGCTTAAAAATTCAAATCCACGTTATTAGCAAAGTTTAGAATATATTTTTTTCCAGTGAAAGATTTCAGAAATATAATTATGAAATTTACGCTTCACTTCTGTATAGTTGTAAATCGTACGAAGCCTATGCATCGTAGTCGTGAATATTTAAACACAGAGTAATGGAATTTTATAACAACGCAATGTAATAATAAATTCAAATTCTTCTTTGTGTTTCAAAATAATACAATTTATTAAAAGAAAAATCACGAAGTTCAAAGCACCTTATGAATAGAAAGAATATTTTTCTGACAAGCAAAATTTATAATTCTTTTTATAAGGCAGAATATTTTATCACTTTCATAAGAATTTTTACTCATTAGCCATTCAAAGTGAGAAAAATATTATTTTTGCGACGCATTATTATGTTAATTCGATTTTTCTATCGCAACTGAAGTGTCAGATGGAATTAATACTTATTACAGGGGAAAAATTTGAATTTCATGTTGGTAAAGAATATTTTTATTCTTTTTCAGCATTAAAATTTTAAAGTTCTTAAATTAAAAGTATCATTTTAAATATGCATTGTTGACTTGTATGGCCCTCTAGTAAAACTTATTATCTTTATAGTAAACATATTAAGACTGAAATATATATTTTGCTGGTACTTTCGGGTACTATTGGCGACATTAAGAAACGAAGCACATGATTACCGATTTAGCGCATACGACACATACGAAATTAGGGTTGCCAACTTGGCGAGTTATCTTGAACATTGGCGATTGTTGCGATAATACGTCAGTACCAATTTGCTATGTAATTACTTAATTACAAACTGTAAGAACAATTAAATATATTGCAAAAATTAAATTTTTTTAAAAGCTAGACCCATAATAAACTAGGAGGAGAAATTTTTAAATTAAAGGCAGGAAAAAAGCAAAAATAAGTTAGTTTTTGAGCCAATGGGCTAAATTGATCTGACGTTATAGTCATATGGTAACCTCAAACACGTGTTCCGGGCCAATCTATTCATAAATTTATATGACGTTATAGTCACATGATAAATGCAATCACTTGTAACCAGTCAATCAGTTCATACTCTTTGCGGTATCTATCCGATATAGTGGCTAGTGACTCTGATTGCAGTGCCGCAGGGACTGGGTTCGATTCCGGAGAAGGCATGGATGTTTGTAAATGTATAGTACCTTCGCGGCATGGGGTTACTCTAAATAGCCATCGAGCCGTAAGTCCTCTCATGAGGCTGGTGGAAGGGGAAGAGAGGTGGGAGGCCCCTGGCAACCCCCAGAGTATTCTCCCTCAAAATTGGGGTGGAACCGAGCAAAATCATGCTGTCACCTGCATGGTGCTCAAAGCTAAGACTAAGGGCAGGCGTAAAAATCTAGCCCATAGCCGCGATGGATTTCTGATGTTACTGTGTTGATCGGGTGGCATAAGTAACAACAACAACAATACCCTTTGTTGCTGCCAACTTTTTTACTTTTAGAAACTTTTTTTTTACTTTTAAAAATTATATATTTGTAAACAAAATAATAATGCACATAGATAAACAAAATATACGTGTAATACAAGTATAAGTATTTTTTTAATTTTGAAAATATTTGTGAAGAATCTTAGTATTTGAATGTCTTTACCAGATAACCAAATTTGAAATTTTATCTAAATTTTTCAAGTAGAACTACAAGTACAAGCCTGATTTCAATTTTGAATTCAATGGAGAACACGTGACTATTGTTATGACTCAAGAAACTATTGTTCTTCGGTTTCAACATTCTCTTTATTTTTACTTCAACGCGCAGGATAAATGAGGCAATTTACAATAAAGGATTAACGAGGCTATTTACATGAATAACTATTATATGAGCATACGGTCCGTAATGGTAAAACATTACACATTTCTTTTCTTAACGCGCACAACGTTACTGCATTTCGAATATTCCAAAAGCTATCTTTAGGTGACTGCCTACCTTGAAAATGTCGTTTTTCGTCTACATAAGGTATTTTTTTTTATTTCAAAATCTTATAGTTCAAACATTTTTCTTTCCCAAACAGTTTTTCTTTTCCTCAAAATTATGTTTTCGAAAGAAATTCTTTACCAGATACATGATATCTTAAGAACCAAACCAGATAACGTTTTGAAATTTTGTGGCAATGTTTATTATACTATTTTTCATAAAGTGGACCATCAGTTTTGTTGTAGGTTAAATATTGTTTCATTTAGGGTAGTTTTTATAAAGAAAAGACTTAAAAAATATCAAAATTTTCATATTATTATGTATAATTGTCTGTAATTTTTTTGTATTTTAATATTTCTCTTAGATTTTGGTTCATTTTGAAGAGCACCGTAATATATATGTTGTGTATAAAGAAAATTATGTTAATTGTACTAGTAATTTTTATACAGTGTTACCCGTTTTAGTAAAAATTTGGTAAAATTTCCTTGAAAACAACCAATTTTTCGAAAAATACAATATTTATTTAAATTTTTTTATGTATTTACAAATTTTTTTTATTTCTTATCCTAAAAACACTCAATTTGTTTCAAAAATTTGTTTTTATAAAAAAATTGGGTCCGAAGATAGGCAGTCACCTTAAATAAATCTCTGTTGTCAGATTTAAAGTGAATAAATAAACGCAAAGCAAAATATAACATAATATGAAACAGGAAAAGTCAAACTTATTAGAAGTGGCAACAGCTATATATATCATGTACCCGTCATAAATTTACCGACTGTATAACTTCCATATTATGTCATTGCAAAGTTTTGATGTCTTCAATCGAGTTTAACATACTACAACCAATTTCTATAGTTTTATACGAATTACAGAATTTCTACTTTAGTAAATAAGTAATTCGTGATCGCTGCCTTACTAACTAGGATATCGCTGGATGTAGAGAAAGAAATACAGATAAACATGAAACCTGCTCTTTAGGTTAAAGATTATTTAAAAAAACGAGCATATGAATAAATTTCAGTCAAATAAAGAAATTAAATGTATATTAAAAGTAAAAAAAAATATATTATTTTCCAAAATTTTATTGGAATACAAATTATGTTCTACCCACTGTTTATACAAGCATAATAACAATAAGAAAATATTTAGTCCAATAAGTTTTTTAATACTGTCACACACACACACACACAATGTTTGAAATTCTAATTTCAATAATTTTCTTTTGATTTGGCTAATTTTTCCTTATGTAATTGCATCAATTTTATAAACATAGCTCTCACCTGTTTTCTCTTTCAAGTTTATTTTATAATTTCACGAGTTCAAATGAGACATGTGTACATGTGGTAACTTTCGTCGAATTTATTATCTCCTAAAATCTCTTAATGCCATCAAGTCTTAGTTTCAACCAATAGATATAATGTTTTGATAAATTTAAAAAATAAACATTTTTTTCATTTTACAATTTTATTAAATGCAATGAGGCGAATTTATATGACGTCATAATCACATAATAAATTCAATCACGTGTTTCCATGAAATCTGTTCATGCGGCTCATTATTGCCAGCTTTTGCTCTTTGCAGAAACTTTATCTAGATAAGAATACATTTGTTAACAACAATAAAGCACAGATGTAAACAAAATACACTTGATTTATTAAAGTATTCAGAAAATATAATTTTTTAAAAATACTTTTTGAATAATCTTTATATTTAGGCATCTTTATCCAATTATCAAGTATGAAAATGTACATGGTTTTAAAAGACAAACTAGTCTTAAGTCAAATCTGAATTCAATGGAAAACACGTTATTACATTTATCATGTGACTATCATGAATGTTGCCAATTGTGAAAGAAAAAAAAATCAAACAAACTTTGTTAAACAGTGTAAAGGAATTTAAAACTAAATACATCTAAGATCCTCTAAGCCTAATATTTTTGCATAATGTTAACTGTTGTTGTTGTTACCTTGTCCATGCAGTGAAATCAAATGACACCGAAGGCATCCGAAACAGCCCTTGCTATGTTGACAACTTTTGGCGAATAAAGCGGTTGATGATACGTGGGGTTTAGGTCTATAATGTGGACTTTAGCCTGTTTCGAAGGACAATGAAAAATATGGTTTGGAGAAAGTTGAACGTCAGGACAGATATGACAAGTAATATAACTTCTTTGGCCAGCAGGGGATATTTTCATCCCTTTAAAGTGTCTTGTACGTAGTCTAGCTATGGTGGTTGAAAATAATGTTAACTAAAATACTTATTTAATAGTGGGGCCACGATAACCTGTTTGCTACAATAACGGATTCGTAACTGAAGTGTTACGGCTTCCAAAGCCCGTGATTCAACAAGGTTAAAGCAGTTGGCGTGGCATAAACGTGAAGTGCCAGTTCAAGTGTCGATCTTGTCATACAAAAGTGGTTCGAAATTATGAGGTGTATCGTTTGCGTTTAAAGAATATTTGAGTATTGCAGAAATAGACAACTAAAAACGTTCAGTAAACCAACAAACGTACTACAGACCCGTACTTACCTATGAATCCGAAACTTAGATTTCGACTAAATCACAGAATGAACAGCTAGCCATCTTTGAGGGAAAAGTTCTTAGATATATCTTTGGTGTTGTGAATGAGAAAGGATTGTGGAGACAACGACATAATTCTGAATTATATAAGCTATTTAAGGTAGCAGTCATTAAATCCATCAAGATTGGTCGTTTGAGGCCTACGAGCCGCATCTGCCGTATGGACCCCTCATCTTTGACGTCCAGAATTTTCAATTACAAACCTATTAGAACTAGAACTAGGGGTAGACCCAAATTGAGACGGGCTCATTGTGTGGCGGACGATTTTAAAGTTTTAAAAATGACTTATTGGAGAACTGTTGCTTAGCGGAGATCGGAATGGGAGAGGGTTCTTGAGAAGGCTTTCGCCCATCCTGGGCTGTGGTATCAATAGAAGAAAAAGAAGCAAACGTATTTGTAAGCGTTTTTGGGGTTATCGTTTACTTATTTACTAATTCTTTACCAAATACTGTGTTAAGGTTATAAGCTTCGTTTCAATGTCATGTCTTGAATTCTAGTCCTTGTAAAACCGAACATAAAAATATCGTACAGAATGAAAAGGGATACAGTAGGATAAATCGAATAGAAGCAGAATTTTTCACGTAACACGGGACATTGATAGAAAGTTACCAAAATTTGGTACTAGGAGGGTGTAGGATGATGAGATATACCCTTTCCTAATTGAAGCTTTAAATTACAGGGTTATTCGCCAGTTGCTCTCACGTTGCTAAAACACAATAATGATTAATTATTTAAAAAAAATCAAAATGGAGGGGAAAGTGCAGGAAAGTATTGACTTTTTAATAGTTTCAAGGTAAAAATGGTAATTTAGAGAAATTTTTTTATTCAATGAGCTTTTTTTTCCCATACGTATTGATTCTTAATTTACAGTTCAATATTTTGAAAGTATATGATTGAATGCGTAATCACATAATGCAGGGTTATATTTTGGTTATTTTAAAGGGTAGAGAATTTCTGATAATTCTCGGAATATTTAATAAACATAATGTAATTTAAAATTGAAGGCTATATTCGTGTACCGATAAGAATTGACAATCGAAAATTGTGTTATTCTTAACAACATCACTGATTGGTTCATTAGCTGCCTGTTACCCAATAGGTTGTTTGAGATTAACTGTTGAGAATCATGTGATATGGAGTAACATGGGTTGCACACGAAGCTTAATCAAAATGTCGAAGTACTTAGAGGAATTGATTTAACATTGCTTTAGAGTAGGGGTCTTCAACCCATGCTCTGCTGAAGGGATTTTAGGGTCCCCTCATTTAAATTTGAGGCAAATTCAAAAAAAAAAATGCATTGACTTCTTTTTGTTGTAATAAACGCCATTTTTTTGTTAATCTTGATATTTAATACATTTTCCCGATGCATTTGATATCCGTTTGAGATAAAATTTCTTAAAAATGACGAATTTTTCAAAAATTCTACTGTATTTTAAATATAAAAAAAATCTGACTATGCAGAAAATTTCAAAAATTTCTGGAACAGGCGGACGTTTATCTTTAACAGGTTTGCACAGAATTTAAATTTGACTTCCATTTAACTTTTTTGAAATATATATATATACAACCTCTCTTTTTCAATTCCGACTTTTAACGCACACTCTCCATATATTTATTTATTTGTTTATTTATTTATCTTGGTGGAATTTTCAATCGTTATAATAAAATACATTTTAAAGCACTCAATTGAGCTGAAATTTTATCTACAGGATTATTTTGGATGACAATACAATAATTTAATTATAATTAATAAAAATTAATTGATTAAAACTAATTATTTAAAGAATTACAAGTACAGCCACGTTGGCATCATTTTTGGCGACTTAGCGACCCTTTTGGCGACTTGTGTCAAAACTTGTGAAAAGGTTTTTTTCTCACGCTTTAAAGCATTCAGTTGAACTGAAATTTTATAGACACGATTGTTTTGAATGACAATACTATACTTTAATGATAAATAATAAAAATTAATTACCACTTAATGTTGTGATTCTGTCCTATGTATATTCATATTTATATTAATTGTAACTCTTTTATAAAGTAGCTGAAATAAATTTTTCTTTGTTGATCTAAGTAGGAATTGATTTAAAAAAAGCATTTTTTATAATACTTCTTTATATAAATTTCCTAACTACGATCGTTTTTTTTACAGTCGTGTGGCCCACGGTTCGATGTAAATTTATTAATTTAGCCCTCGAGCGCGAAAGGTTGATGACCCCTACTTTAAAGCTATATGAGAGCGGTTTGATAGTTATTTTAAGCCTTATCAAGTAAAAGGACGACGTTGGAGCTGTTATCTCAGTCTCAAGCGAGGAGTAATAGATTCGGTTAAATTTAATACACGCGATCCAAATTCTTTCGATAAGTTTTTAATAGAACTGAGGTTCGAAAATATTACTTCAAACCTTATCTCTCTCGAAACCGACAATGTATTACAGCCTTTCCAAACAGGGCAGGGAGCTACGAAGAGTGAAGACATGTTTTTTTCTCATTTTGCAAAATCATTCTCAGATATCGAAGTGTTGTTGAAGTGTAGTTTAGTTCCAGAAAAGCTCTACTTAGAAATTGAATTAAGCCAAAATTTAATTAAATAATAAAATAAGATAAGGAAAAAAATTTAGAAACAAACCAAGTTTTCTCAAACCAAGCTTTAGAATTTTAATTCCTTCAGTTCGAATTTTCAATTTCGATATGACAAGACCTATTTCTTCGTAAAGTACCACGAAAAATAAATCAGAATAAACAGACGTTGACAATAAAGTTGTGAAGTTCGAAAATCCGAGGAAGTTTTATCTACTTTTGCATCGCGAAGAACTTTAAGAATCAGGTTATGACCGCTAGGAACTGGTGACTCCAAAACTTGGAACGTTGTTGGAAAAATATATGTAAGTCAGTATATAGTAAAGAGTTCTCAGATGAAATTGCTTTTTTATTTCGAACATGTTTTATTCTTCACTGTCAGCGATATTTATTGCTTTGATATTGTGTCGTCAAGCTTCAAAAAAGAAATATTTTTAGGTTTATTGCATTTTTTGATTGATGCGAGCGTAAAGGGTAAATAAATGTTTGAAGCAATAAAATGGTTTATTATTATTTGAAAGAGTACATAATATTATATTTGAAATATGACATAAGAGAGAGAGAGAGAAACAGAGAGAGATGAATATAAAAATTATTTCCGAATGAAATACCTTTAATTTTAATAACATTCCTTAGATTACTTTTAAAAATGTTTCGTTTATCAAGGAATTTTATTTGTAATAAAAAAATATCGCGAAGTTATACATTACAAGTAATTTGAAACTTGTTCAAAGGTAGAGCAATCTCAAAGGGACAAAGAAAAACAAGTGTTTTTGAAATATTTATTTTTAATAAAGTGCATTAGAATATAAATAAATAATAATTTATCGACTAATATTTGGTGATTTCTTGATATATTTAAGACAAGAGGTAAATTGTGGCAGTGGTAGCCAAGTGGTTATGGTCAACAACTCGTGGCCGGCGTATCATGAGTTCGAGCCTAGTGTGTAATAGGATAAATTCATGTAACGTCGTAGTCACATGAGAATGACAACCATTGGTTTCTAGCCAATCAGTTCAAAAACTCACGTGACGTCATAATCACACGATAAAAGCTATCATGTATTTTCAGCTAATCAGTTTATGTTCTTCGTTGTTGCTAACAGTTTGCAGTAACTTTTCATTAAAAAGTAAGTATTTGTTAACAATATTAACGCACGTAGTTTAGCAAAATGCATTTTATATGCATAAAATATAAGATTTTTTTTTTTTAAAAAATTTTAAAATTGGTTTAAAATTTTTTTTTTTTGTATTTGAACTTCTTTGTACAATTATGAAATTTAATTTGATCTAAGTTTTACAAGTAAAACAACAAGTACAATTAGTTTAATAGAAATTTTGAATATATTGTAGAACACTTGTTTGTCTTTATCATGTGACCGTCATGAATTGAGTCCATTGGACCCGCCGTGTAGAGGTGCTGATGCACGCTCAATTTGTCGTGCCTAAAACCTACTCCCATTGGCATGGTGAGGTAGTTTGGAGAGGAGGATCTGAGCTTAGGCTTCGTTTTCGTCACTTGACCATGGTTCAAAATTACGAAGTCCGTCGCCAATCACCGTCGTATTGCTTTACAGGGTGAAGTAATAAACATTCACCCAAGAGGTAATTTAATTATAAATTTTTTTATCATATGCCTTAAAACATGTGATATAACCTCCCAAGTTTGCGTAACTGATTCCTAGGACTCTACACACGAAAGATTTTAACCCGATCCCAACGGACTGAAGTAGGTGTAGATTTACGTCACAAAGTGAAGCAACATAAAGGCTTTTGAGTGATGGACCTCATAATTTTGAGTCAAGATCGAGCGATGAGGACGACACTGACACCAAATATCAAAAGAAATAATTTATTTATAAGGAAAAAAAATCATACTTTTTTAAAATCATACTTCCAAACGTAATCAGGGTCACCTTGACTATTGACCACACATACATACGCTCAAAAGCACACATATACACACAAACATACCTCTACTTCAAATCTCTTTATATAGCCATTTACATTTTCATATCATACTCCTTTTGTAAGAAAGCAGCAGTTAAAAATTTTCAGTAAAAGAAAAAAGAAAAAAAAAAAAAAAAATAGAAAGGAAAAACTTTAATTCAGTGGTTCTTAAACTTTCGATCGCCGCGGCCCCCTTAATGTATCAGCCTGACGTCGTAGACCCTCCAAAATTTTGAACACCCCTCCCTGACCCCCAACACACTGCTGAATTATTTAAAGATTCCTCAATAACTCTAAGACGGCATCTGCTGCATATACAGACTTTTCAAATTTTTTTTTATTCCTTTAAGAAAACAGTAAACATTTTATCTGATTTAAAATATAACGTTGTAGTAATGACTATGCAGTTGCAAACAAAAAAAAATTGAACTACTATTCTTGATCGAATTTTATGTTCCATGAGAGCTTTTTCTTTGGGTGCAATATAGTAATCTGGTCTAGAATGTCACATCTTTTAATTTTTCAGAGAGGAATTTCATAGTCTATAAATGAGGGAAATCTGTGAGCATTAAATGATACTCCTTCACTACTTTCCTACTTCCCTTAAGAACCACTTCCCTAGTTGGTTTTGAAAGAGAAATTGGGGTGTGAGAGATAGCTCGTTACGCAGTTTCCTATCTTTTCCAATTGTTCTTCTATTTGGGGTGTATATACTCCCCATCCCAGGAAGGTCAAAAATTTATTCATTTCTTAGTAGTATCATTATTTTCGAAACAATTTACTTTCTTGAAAGGTGATTATAAGATAGAACTATACATATCGATAAAAACACAGAGAAAAACATATCGTCGGTCTAAATATCAGTCTGCGTAACTCCATCTGGGATTCTAATTTGATACAGTAGGGCTAGGCGCCAAGTTGTTGTTTATGTTCGCCAAGATAGGCGATAATATTACAATATGGTTTACTTTGATATTTTTATCGTGCGATAATGTGGTTGCCATGGGAATAACGTATATTAGTGTTAGTTTTTTTTTTTTTTTCGTGGGATCTCTGCTTAGCAAAAGTAACACATTGTTACAAATTTTGTGTAATGAACGCATAAAATAGTGTAAATAATTTATATCTGGAAGTGTAATACATATTAATATTACTTTCTGTTGTATTTATTTTATGTTAAAATCTTGCCACCACCTCTCCCTTCGAAATCTAGTTTTATAATGAAATTTAAAAAAAGTAGTGATTAAACTGATCGAGGAATAAATTAAAAGCGGAGCGCACTGAGGCATGGCGTAGACAAACAAAAGGATTAAGGAATCGCGCCAAAAAGCGCTTGGCGCGTTGCACTCCTATGTCAAATCTGTAATACCAGTGGAGTTACGCAGTCTGATAATTATAGGTCGACGATATTTGAGTTTCCCCATGTTCAAACGTCTGGACTCTTATTACGTCCATTAGTTTCAAAATTATCATTATATATGGTTAGGATAAAACTATAAAAGCCATAAGCTACACACACACATGTATTATTCGATTACTTAAGTGTTGTGTTATTTCTATAAATTGTAGAATTTATGTTTAATCTTTCATTACAAATTTATGACTTGTTTCACAGTACAAAAGATCTAGCGCAGGGATGGCGAGTCAGTGGCTCACGTGCCATTGATGGCACGCGACACAATATTTTTGGCACGTCAGTGGTCAAAATGGTTTGCATTTTATTTCAAAATTTCTAAGTTCATTATGAAAAAACGTGAGCGATCGGTCATGGGGTGGCGAGAAGCACACTCGTTTGTTATTGTCTTGTCTTAATTATATCGTAGACAACAGTTGCTTATGATGCAAAGTTTATCTACGCATAGCATAGTTAATTTTATTGACACAACTGTATTTTAAAGTTTATCTGTGTTATATTTATGATTTTTAACTGTCATTTAAAAAAGCAAAAGAACAAAAAGTGAATATAGTAAATGCAATAGAGAATTTCAAATTTGGTGGACTGAGAAACATAGCATTATTAGTAAAGGAAACAAAGCGATGTGTGTTTTATGTTCTGGAATAATGGTATGCAGAATATCATCTGTAAAACGGCATTTTGAAAAAAAATCACAAATCCTCTTGTCAAAAAAGTGAACCACAGCAAAAATAACAAATTTTTTAGAAGCCGTTTGGCAGATGATTCGAATTAATCATGCATTCTAAAAAGTAACATCTTACAATCCTAATATAAGTTATTTATCATCCAATCTGCAACAACAGAAGTCACACTAGTGTTACTTTATAATTTGAATACATGTATAAAACATTTAAAACTATACAGTGCCAATGGTACTTTTTAGTATTAAATAAAGAGTTTTGTGTTGCTAGTATTTAGTTTTATTATTTTCCAAATAATCACAAGGCAAAATTATTAGACGGCACGTCTATACCTCATTAAACACTTCTTTAGAAAAAATGGCACGTTGATCCAAAAAGGTTCGCCACCCCTGATCTAGCGCTACCTAAAAAAACATGGTTAGTAAAAATAAAAGTAGTGACAAATAATTATTGAGAATAGAAAAATGACACTTTAATAACTTTAGTTTTTTTTTTTTTTTCATTTTATCGACGGAGAAAACTTAATAACCATTACAAGACGGTAAAATTTATTCAGTACCTGAATAACTTATTCTTTATTTTGTTACCAATAAAAACGATTCTCTGAAGTATTCGAATTTTATTTACACAACTCGATATGTGTGTTCTTATTAATTAACACATACGTACAAAAAACTAATATCGTTTGGTATTAGTTATTCATACAGCTTCAGACACCGAAAGTTTCACGTTCCTTTAAAAAGAAATATAAAAATATAAAATACTACAACTCAGTATGCATTGTGTATGCTGAAGTGGAACGTGGAAAAAAACTTTCTTTCGTCACTTCTTTAAATTTTGCAGATTCATATTTTTATTTTCCATTCGAATTCGTGAGATTTCGAATTTCCTGCCTTTTTCGCGCTGAAAATAAACAATAAAAACGACTATATTCGTGTATTTCTTTCCCATTTCAATTGTTTTAAAAGAAACCGTTCAAGGTAGATGAAAGTTTTTCTCAACAATACGAGACGCAGAGTAAACTTTAAACTTTCGCTAGTTTTTCAAGGTTTATTTCGGTTGAGCTATTATTGTGTTCGTAAAAACAAGAGAATAGAAATGAGATCGTAAATTTTTAATTTTCGAACGTCTATATATTTTTGCTGCTAAAGTAGCTGGTAGGATAAATTTTCATCTTTTTTTAAGTGAGATACCGAGAAAAAATATTTTAGTCTCGGATATTATTCTAGCTTATAAAGAAGAGTATGTTAAAATTATACGTGATAATTCAATTTTGATCAAAGATGTTTCCTTTTT
>BMAV01020766.1:73389-100568 GCA_019973955.1 Trichonephila inaurata madagascariensis
AAATTCCTTCAAGAATTTTTATTTCTACAAAATTCTTATAAAAAGTTATTACACAATAAAAACAAAAATAAATCATATCTAGGAAATATATTTTAGAATAATAGAATTAAATATAATGTTTTTTAAGTACACAAAACCTTTTTTTTACACAATCATCTCTGTAATAAAGGTATTTCTAATGAAAATAAAATCTTTTGCTCTGTTCCTACTAATTTTTGTCACTATTTCTGGAATAAAGTAAGGGGAATATTCTTGCAAGGTACGAAGTTTTTGTAAAGAGGGAAAGATATTCGAGTATTTTTATGAGCTTAGTCTAGTCACAGACCACAGAAAAATTTGCTGATGATTTAGTTTTGAAAAAGGAAGTGGAAAAAAGACGTCTCTGAATAAATGTAACATTGTTAGAAGTGAAGAAGTTGCACATCTGTAACATAGGATGCATTGATTTTAGAATACCAATAATATATGTAAATTTTTGTAACCTTTTTCATCTTTATATAATATTTTTTATTATTTTCTGTATTCTTTCATGTTTCATGGGTTAGCATAGTAAAAAAATATTAGTTTTAAAGACTATTCAGCTAAAAGATTCCATCGCCATTTCATATGCAATTTGAATTTCCACTTGAATTTGTCATAAGAAAATTCTAACTTTTGCCGGCGTGATATGTTTTACTCTCTCAACATTTTTTTAAAAAATCATTTTCAAAAATTTATATAATAGTCTGAAGAATTATTTTAATTCAATTATTAATAGTCGAAAAATTCAAGACCTTTTATGAACTTAAAGAATTCGAACCAGAAAATTAAAGAAAAAGTATTGGACGTTTGTTAATGTTCGAAAAACCAATAAATAGTAATAAGATTAGATGCCGTTAATAATTTATATGTATTGAGAACTTTTTTTTCTTTCTCACCTCGTAATAATTTAATCTTCTAAAAAGTTATCCTGTGGAAAATTAAATTACGCTCGTTTATACACCGCACAAAAGTAACACTAAGTACTGGTTTCATAAACCAGAATATTACTTGAAGAAAGAGGAAAAATGCTTTTTTAATTTTTGGAAAAAAAAGATAGAGGAAGTTAGAATGTGATATTTACTTGAGAAAATGTTCTCAGAATATGCATATTTCGTTAAGCTTGATTTAAAGAAGCCTTGAAACTGCCAAAGAAATCCCTGCCATTTTTTTTTTTTTTGAAAAATATTACTAAAAAATATTTAAAGTTTTTGGCATTAAGCCAAATTCTTAGCTTTCAGAATGCTAAAGAAATTACGGATTTTTAAAAATTTCTTACACTTTTTATTTCAAATTATTCATTTAATATATTGAATGGAGGTTGTAATTTATATCCCTTTTTTCGCGACTCTCAAATTCCTATGTGCATACTTATACAAACGCTTTTACGATATTAAATCGCGATGTCATGCAGACTGATTACAACATTTTGAACTATCATCATAAGAAATGCAAGATATTATAGGGGGAAAAGTAGACAAGTTAAGGGTTAAAAATCGGTAGACATAATTTGCACATTATCATGATGGTTCTGGATTAAGTCCGAATGGAAGACTAATTCAAAAAAGCGCCTACTTTATTTCTTTAAAAAACTCCCCACTTTTTTTTCAAGACAAAGGGGTTAACTAGAAGTCAATGGCAACTTTTTTTTTTACCTTTGAAGGCGTCAAAGATCAAAATAAAAATAAAATACTAAAATAGTTTTTTTTGTAATATCAACTTTTAAATCAGTGATTTCCTTATTTTATAAATGTATGAAGTTATTTACAGTAGTGCATCAAATTATAATATAGTTGCATTTGTTATCCAGAATCCTATATTCTACTCGCACATACGTAATTCCTCTCATACAAACACTCATACAAACACCTCATATATATATATATATATATATATACTAGCTGGTATACCCGTTCTTCGCATGGGTGAACTGAAAAATTCAACAACACAGATTGAAGGATAAAGAAGTTTTTAATGAGTTAATTTTACGTGAATTGCAAATTAAACAAAAAAAAAGCTTTTTGCATGTCTCAGCTGAACAAAAAAAAAAAAAAAAAAACACCTTTGTTAAATTTTAAGTATGTTGATCTAATAGCAGATGAAAAGGATTTTTTTTATTTATAACTCCCCGTAACACTCTTGAGGGTCGATTTTTGAAAATACCTCCCTAAGCTGATCTCTGCTCAGCAAAAGTAACACATTGTTAAAAGTTTTGTATAATGAACGCTTAAAATAGTGTAAATAATTTATATCTGAAAGTGTAATGCATTAATATTACTTTACGTTGTATTTATTTTATGTTAAAATTGTAATATTCGCAAGCAAAGCCGTTTCTTAAATTATAATGGCAATTCAATGAAAAACATAGCGAAATGTTAACGATAGAGTCAAGTTGGCAAATGTCTAGCTACTTTCATAGCTCGAACTTTAGAGCTTTGTAAGACCCGCCGTGTAAGGGAGCGATGCACGTTAATACTTTATATACCGCATGATTTACTGCAGTTTTTTCATACAATAATTTTTTTTGGATCACTACATTGAAAATTAAGGGATATACATAAACGAAATACTCCACTTTGGAAAATTTAATCCGTTAAAGCTAATAAATTAATTAAAGATATTCAACTGTAAAATTAATTATATACACCGTTCACTTAAAATAAATAGTCAAATCGTTTTCTAAGGTCTTCATTAACATACAAAAACATAAGACACTTAAATTTTGACATAAACTATTTTTTCGGGACAAAAATAATAATCTTTGCAATGCGCTGAAAACGCAATATCTGCTACAAAACTATTCGCCTTCCCCGCTAAAATACTCTTCATAGAACCCGTGCTGCCATAAATCTTGGAAGACTGGATTTCAAAGAATATTCAAGTATTGGTAGGATATTCCTTCTAAGTTGGTGTGGTGTGGTAGTTAGAAGAGGGGGTTCCAGCTCAGGTGTCGTCCACGTCACTTGACCATGGTTCAAAATTACGTGGTCTGTTTGCCAAAAGCCCTCGTGTAGCTGAACAGTGCGACGTTAATGTTCACTCACTCACTCACTCCAAAAAATACAGTGCAATAGTTATAATTATTTTTATACTTAAAAATGCAATATCTGCCTATTCAATTAAAATTATAGCGTTATAATTAACTACTAACCACAAACAAATTTTGAAAATTTGTCCAAATGATGTGGTGTGAAAGAGAAAGTTTATTTACTTTAAGTACCAGAACCGATAAAAGCATTTATTTTGAAAAAGGATCAATTTCTCACTACCAAATGTTCATAATAAAATCATAAAAACAAATAAATAAATAAAATAAAATAAACCATTCAAATAAAGAGAGATTTATAACAACCCCTCCCTTCAAGACCTAGTTTTATTCTGAAATAAAAAAAAATTAGGGATTATGCTGATCAGAGGGATTAATTAGAAGCGAGCGCCTTGCGTAGCTAAAACAAAAAGGGTTTCTTCACAAATAAAATATAGATATATGCTGTCGTGGGCTTTTTCGCAGCGCACGCCAGAATTGCTTGCAGATGGCAGAATTTCTTCCTACTTAATTGACAAATATCATTATATTTTGGACACTTCACACAATATCTTTATAAATTATAGCCTATGCTATAAATTATAGTCTATGTGTTATTCTGATGTATAAGCTACATTACTGTAAAGTTTCATTAAAATCCATTCAATTGTTTTTGCGTGAAAGACAGACAAACATCCATACAAACTTTCGCATTTAAAATATATATATATATATATATATATATAGATTAGTCGCTTCTCGTCCGCATGATGTTGTATAACTACATACTCTGTTTTAAGTTATCGATGTATAAATTTTGGCATTAAGTTTTCAGTTAATTTGAAAAACATTCTTACAGCCATCGTCGCTTAATTTAAAAAGGGCAGTCCCCCCCCCCCTTTTCCCTTTAGCAGATCTCTACTCAAGAAAGCAAAAATGTTTATCACCGTCAAATTTATAGGTTTAGTAGTTCAAAAACAAATTTTTATATATAACAGCACTTTAAAGGAGTGCACCCTAGGAGATGACTTCCGCAAAACCCGTTCTTGGTAAAAAAAACTTGCTTATCAAATTTTAAGTCTGTAGATTAAATAATTTGGGAGATCTCGTGATGAGTGAGTAAATTTCTTTATATTGTGTATATATTATATAGAAACAGACAGAGAGAGAGAGTGCGAAAAAAAACACTAGATGAGACAGATGTCTAAAGTTGGATATTTCAAGATAAGACATTATATTTGTTTTACAAGAATTTTTGTGTATGAACTATTTTATTTTTATCTTTATTTGTGGTTTTATTTTTATGTATTTTTTAAAAAATATATATAAAGGAACAGGGCAGTGGAAGGTGAAATGTATATGAATAAGAACCCATAATCTTTACAATCAAACAGGTTCACCCAGGGATGTCTTAAGACTTTTTGAGGCCCTGGACCCAGAGAAATCTTAATATTTTTTGAGGCCATGGGCCCCTATGCAATAGTAGACTCTACCTGAGATCTTTAAAAGTAGACAGTATATAGCATGAATTGTCAAAAACTCGTACAAACGGTAATTTGAAACAAATAAATGTGCACACTCACAGTCTCAAAAACCTAGGCACAAACCGGATCGATTGATGGCTGCATTTCAACTAAGTGAGTTGAATGGTTGGTTTATGGTATTAGGCTTAGGCTTAGACATGGACAAAGGTCATCCCGTAATAATACAATCTTGCCACTTTTGCCAGTTGACATGCAGTTTGAAATTCCCTGTTTTTTGGAGAATGTGTACGGGAATAAAAAATTTGACCATTATAATTATCCGGATCATGATCTTATTAAGACTAAGTCGAGAACGAAACGAGACCCCTACGAGGGCAAGGCCTTGGGACCAGAACTAGTTGGTCCGTGACTTAATACGTCTCTGGGTCCATCTAGAAAAATAGAAATCGCTAGCTCCTAACCTAAGATTTAGCTGGGACCGTCAGTTGAAAGAGCCTTATGAAGATGATTGTATGGCCTTATAAAAGTTTTTAAATATCCAAAATTAAGAAAACTTGATGACCCCTTCCTCCCCACTATTATTAACGATTATTTATTAGCATCGCGCTACATACTTTTTCTCATTTCTCAAAAAGAAAATCAGTTGCGATAGATAGTAATCAGATACACAAATTGGATCTATTTAAAATTTTCAAGTTCCTGAATCATTGATCCCCATTTATCATCCGCATATCTCCCTCGAAACGATTTTCTGCCCAAAAACGACCATTTAAATTATCCCATAAAGAAGTTCGAAATTGGATTATCGATACATGATCCAGAACTGCCCGAAACGAAATCTGTTTTGTTCCATCATTTAAAATGATATCCTTTGAAGCTCATTGTGGAAGATTTCCATTTCGTTGCACCGTTAGAACAAAAACAACGCTGAAGTGGTTGACACAACTTCCGGAGATAAACAGGATCATTAGGGACCGCCCACTCGGGAAGAATGGCCCTTAGATAATGACTTACCATCAGCGAAATCGCGTAACGACCGTCAACATATACCACGACTTATCTTTTATTATCATGCATGCAGTAAATTTCCACTGTGTTTGTCACTCACGGAAGGGACTTAATCGAGCTTCAAAAATTCTAAGTTAAATGGCTGAATTAAGGTTGCACATTGAGGTATTTGTAGTGAGGCCTTGATGGCATGAGGAAAGGATTGGAATTGATCATACCGTGCATATAATGCTTTATGTATCGCAATAAGATCATTAAATTTTGAGTTTCTCTCTGAATGTTTATTGCTTTTATAAAAAAACACGATTTAAGTCTTTCAGTCCGTGGATTTATGATTTGAATGAGATGGTATAGGAAACATCGCGGCGTGACTTAAAAGAAAATAAATTTTCGTTGATGTGATATTGTGTATGCTGTGCTGACATTTGGTGCCGCACATTGTTCTTACAAATTCATTCAGAAAAATGTATTCTTTTTCGTTATATTGTAATATTCGTTCTATACGAATGCAAGTAGAATATTAAAGATATAACTCATATACACGGTGCTTCAAATAAGTTTTAAGACTGGGTCTGTACAAAGAAATGAATGCAAGAAATTTATACCGGTTTTCGTTTTTTTTTTCCAAAACGGGACTCTCCGATTTCAATGCACTTGTTACATAGATTTATTAATGAATCGGACGCCTGTTGTAAATCACTTTGCGAAATATCCTGAAAAGTATGCTTCGAAGCTACTTGTATGGTCGAAATGTCCTCAAAATAACACCCTTTTAAGGTATCCGACTACATTCGGAACTGTGATTTTAAAAAAGCGCATAAATGGATAATTTTCATGATATTTAGTGTCACTTAGATTAGAATACATGTATAACATTGTTTTAAGGACATTTTAACAAAAAAAATTATTTAAATACAATATTTCGGCAAAAAATTAACTTAGAATAACCTTTTTTCCAAAGGTTCTCCTTTTGTGAAAAATGCTTCTATTATAATTATTTTCAGAGTTACAACCCATTGAAATAATTATCGGCGTTTTTTTCTTAAAATTTCTCCCTCTGTTGTCGTAAAACATGGATAAACCCACTTCTAAGTTATATATTTCAAAAATTCTAGTTGAGCCTCTGTACAGAGGTCTGAACTATATACAGGCAAAATATTATTATAATAGAAGCCTTTTTCACAAAAGGAGAACATTTTGAAAATGGGTCATTCTATGCTCATTTTTTGTCAAAATATTGTACTTAAATAGTTTTTTATTGTAATACTATTCTTAAAACAATTTTATATATATTTTCTAATTTAAGTGACACTAAATATCATAAATATTATCCATTTATATGGTTATCACGGTTTCGAACGTAGTCGGCGGCTACCTTAACTTTATTTTAAAATTTGAGAAACAGGAATAGTCATGGGGTGCTAAATCAGGTTAATGCAGTGAAATTCTCAACATGCAGACATTATTTTTTGCCAAAAATCGACGAACAATACGGGAGGTGTAACTTGATGCTTTGTCATGCAACAAACACCAACTGCTTTCAGTCCGATATTCTGGACGAATGCGACGAATTTTGACCATAAAACGCTTTAAAACATCTAAGTAATACTGACCTGTAACTGTTTGTCCAGTTGGAATAAATTCTTTGTGGATACTACCCTTACTATTAAAGAATGTAATGAGCATTGTTTTGATTTTGAAGGGAACTTTCCTAGATTTTTTGGCTTGCGATGAATTTTGTGACTTCTATTCCTCACTTTGTCGCTTTCTTTCAGAATCATATTGGAACACCAGGATTCAGCATCGGTTACAACGGAAATCAAGAAATTTGGATCGTTTTCAGCGGCTGAAATGATATCCCTGCAATGTGTGTGCTCATTGCTTTTTGTTCAAGGGTTTAAGTGTGTAGAACAAATTTAGAACCCACTTTCGTTTTGCCCAACTTTTCATGCAGGATGATTCGAATCATTTCATTGTTGGATTCACAGAGATCGTTTGCCACGAAATTTCGTACTTTCTCATTAATTACGGGTGTCCTAGATGAAATTTATCTTCCACTACGTTGATCATATTTAACTGTATTTCTTCCATCCAAAAAACGTTTGTACCACACAAAAGTATTTGATCTACTTCAACAACAATCACCGTAAACTTGTTTCATGAGTTGGCATATTTCCAAAGCACTTTTTTTTTTACCAAGTTTTGCGTTAAATTTAATCACAGTTGTTTTCTGCATCTTAAAAAATCAACATGAAAAAATTCTCTTCTGCAAGGAACGCTCGTCTTCTCTCAGTTGCTTAACAAAATGCACACAACTTGTTGGTAGTGTGTCAGCAGACCATGGACGTTATGACACATGCGCATGTACATTCATGGTGCCATTAGAAGCTGCGTTCTGCGACGAGTCTTAAAACTAATTTGATGCACTGTGTATGTGTAGTGTTTTCATTGGAATCGAACATGATGTGGGGACATTTTTATCTAGTTGCAGCCGAGTATAATTAAAGAAATATTTTTATTTTAGTTGCCCATCTAAATGACGAATACACGAACAAAGCAAAAAGCATAAACTCAAAGGCACTTGGAGTTGTGACAATAGATACACAAAAGCGTTCTTCCTTCTCATTGATGTTGAGCTCATGGGGCAACTGAGTCACGAAGTCACCCTCCAGTCTCTATCTATAAAGTATTTCGATGTTTTTTGCGAAAGAAAAGTAGACATTTTACTTTAATACAAAAGTTCTTGACTTGAGCAGTGAGGGAGAGAAGGAATGGGGTGAAGAAAGGAATATGTGTGCGTTGTGTGTATTTTAAGATATGAAAAAATACTTGCATCGTATGTGTGAAAAAAATCACCTCACTTTGTAGAAAATAATTTTAAAAAGGTATTTTTTTGTTGTGATTTTTAATTTTAGTGCATCTTTTAACATACTTCTTAAGTGCACATTTTAAATAAGAAATTTGCTCACTGGGAAAAGCTAAACTCTCTAGGAAAATAAAAGGATGATTATCATAAAAAATTATGATATTTTTTTAAAAGCAGCATTCGCCTTACATATAATTGTGTTTTTACAAATATTAAGCAGATAAAAGTACTCATATCCAATTTTTGGCCTTTTAACTACTTATGAACTACTTTTACTACTTTTAACTAACATCTACCTTCTGAATGTGAAGAGGAAAGACCATATTGATACATAATCTACTATATAGAAAAATGGTCCTTACGTATTTTACCGTAGACCAATTTGATCAATTCAAAAGACGTCGCCAAATACCGCGGTATACAGCCAATAGTGGAAACCATTCCCGCATGCGCTTGAACACAGTAATATAACGATGAAGCATTTGGCGACATTTTAAAAAATTGGCAATGTCTTTTCGTTTGGCGAAACCGGCCTACAGAATAATACGTAAGTACCGGGAAAATATATAGATGTTTATAAAACGCAATAATGAAACAAAAATAAAGTTTTTTTCGTAGTAAATAATGTTCAAAAGCATCCTGTGTTTAAACTAAATAATTCATAACGGTGCGTGCTAGCGAGCTATACTGAAAATAAAGGTAAACTGTGACCGCACATCACACAATCAAATTATTAAATAAAAGATATTTTCCTTTTTAAAGTACGTTGCTTATTTATATTATAATCTTACATCAGTTTCAGTATTGCATTATGAAAATCTGCCATCTCATTGTACTCTTGAAATATTGATAAAGCTCAGAGAAATGAATCGCTTATCGATATAAATATGTTCGTAAGTGTTACACTTCAGATTTATCTCTCTAATAGATAATGCTTGGGTACATTTTGTTTCAACAAATAGAAACCATTTTTCTTATTGTATCGATTTGGTAGTCGAATACCGATAATGTCATTCACCGAAGCGGAAAATGTTCGGTGAGTGAAGTGAAGTGATTTCGTTATCATACAAAACAAAAGTCAACTACCGTACAATCTGTCCTTATCGTAATAAATAAAGATTTTAAATGAAACTTTGTGAATATTTAACCATTAATATGTTGTTTTGTTCTTTAAATGTAGAAATATTCAATAAATTATTTTAACGCATAAGGTTAAAACATAAATTAGCAATGTAGAAATATATGGAAAGTAGTTAATGCATGCAAGACATTTATTGGTGCAAATAGAAATGAGTAGCATATTAAAAATGTCATTTCCTATAAAATAATTCAGTATATGGTAAAAAAAAAATTAAAACATTTTTTATCGTAAAAGAAGTATTTCCAATTTGTGGGTCATGTTTTGTTACATTAAACAAAGACTGACTTAGAGGTAATTGGTTATCGTATTGAAAACGTCGTAATTGTAATAATTTTGCATATTTTTTTTCGGATTTTAATGAAAATAATACTCATGCAGTGGCGCACACAAGGGGGGTGGGTGGAATCCTAGGATCCGGACCCCCTCAATTTCCCTTGTTTTTTCATTGATTATAATCCTATGTATATAGCCCGTAACAGTTAAATAAGTATATATCTTATTAATAATTTATTTTATTAATTTATGCTAATTATTTATTCAATCATTTACTTTTTACTGTTTTCTGTTCCCGGTAATCTACAAAATCAAACGAATGTGTTTGGCGGCGTATTGGAGTAGGATACGAAAATGCTGGACTTACGCGACCCTCGACCCCCCTCTTGAAAAATTCTTGTGTGTGCCTCTGTACCCATTGAATGCTAAATTATTTAATACTGGAAATAAATTTATGCTTTAAAAACATCAAAGTGCCGTATTTTAATCATAAGACACTTTATTTAAATAGATGCACTCACATGAAATTTATAAAGTATTATTAATAAGAAAATAAAAGGTACTTACGTATTATACCGCAGACTAATTCGTCAATTGAAAACCTGTCGCCAAATTCTATGATATGTAGGCAATAGTGGAAAACTGTTTCATGTATGCACAAACACAATAATGTTAGCGCATGCAGTAGTACCATTTGGCGAAATTAGTTGACAGTATAATGCGTAAGTAAAGTAAAAAGATATTTTAGTGTATCTTTTATTTTAGTAGTTTGAAAATAATCATAATATTATAGACGATTTGTTAAATTTCCCTTCTATTAATTTTTTGGTATAAAAAATTAAGAATTAGTACTGTATTTATATACTCTCTAGTTTTCTTAATAGGCTAAAATTTTAAGAAAGCATTGTAAGTGCTCCTCATTTTTTATACAAGCTCGAAATATTTTCACTTTTTTTTTATAGTAAAGCAATATTTCGACTATCGAACATATACAAATAAATTTGACTTTCAACTGATAATAATATAGTATTAAATGACACACAAAAATGTTATTAAGCCTAAAAAGTTTGTTACAGAATAAATAAAATATTATATACACGAATGTAATGGATTCTAAGTTTAATGCTTTAAAAAATTTTATAAAAATTCCCGAGAAATTGTTAAGTTTATATGTTTTACTTTACAAAGAGATAAATATTTCTGTATCCCTGTTTAATTAATCAATATTTCTGTATCCCTGTTTAATTAATCTTTAATATATAAATGGTTCTATATTAAGGGTTTAATCAAGTGAATTAGAACAGGAAAAAGCATAAAGGTAATAAAAAAGTTATAATATTTTAAGTATTACTAGCTGGAATACCCGCTGGTCACCCACATGGGTGAATTGAAAAATTAAACAAAGCAGATTGAAGGATAAAAAAGTTTTTAATGAGTTAATTTTACGTAAATTGCAAATTAGATAAAAAAAATGCTTTTTTTGCATATTTCAGCTGAACAAAAAATTACATTTGTTAAATTTTAAGTCTGTAGGTCTAATGGCTGATAAAAAGGATTCTTTTAAATTTATTTTACACCCCCATAACTTCCTAGTGTGTCGATTTTTGAAGACTTCTTCCTAAGCTGATCTCTACTCTGCAAAAGTAACATATTGTTACAAATTTTGCATAATGAAAGCTTAAAATAGCGTAAATAATTTATATCTGAATGTGAAATACGATAATATTACCTTCTGCTGTATTTATTTTATGTTAAAATTGTAATATTCGCAAGCAACACCGCTCCTTACATTATAATGGCGATTCAATGAAAACTTAGCGAAATATTGCTGATAGAGATAAGTTGGCATCATTTTTGGCGACCCTGTTGGCAACTTGGCAATTGATTGAATGGTGCAGAAGTTGATATGCTGTAGCGTCACCTGGTGGGGAGCAGCAACAAAGATGATTGCACATAAACCTTCTCCGTATCAAAATACGTATACATGACAATTTTCGTAGTGATCGGTTGAACGGTGATGGAGTGATGCAAAATCATACATACAAACATCCATTTTTTTATACATAGATAAGCCCTAAAACTTTTAAGTAATATAAACCTAATGACCGTGGCTCAAAATTACGAGGTCCAAATAATCCTCATGTAGATTTATAGTACGACGTTAAGGAACAATGAATCAATCTGAAATTTATTATTATGAGAAATCCTCCATCGTTTGCTCAAAAAGAAGAAAAGTAAATGAAATATGTAAAACATTTCTTGAGTTAAACTGGTACATATGATTTACACTAATAAACAAAAGATAAAACAATGATCAATACAAAGGGATTTAAATGTACTTAATGAGATTCCAAAACCCATAAATGTGAGAGATTTTTAAGAAGCTTAAATAGAACAAGCAATTATACATGACTAATTAAAAGTTTCAGTTTGAGCGAAAATGATGTGAACAGTATAATTAGGGCTCATATACATAATACATGAAACAGTAATTCCTTAAGTTTTGGTAGTAATTAAACATCTGAACAAAACGGATTAGTTTTCATTTCAATTCTTTTCTTTTCATTATGCATTTTTTTCAGTATGTTTAATAGAAATTAAGATTCTTATTGGAAGTTTTGAAATTGCTCACACTGTATTCACATATATATCTCCCCTTCCCCTCCAAAAATAATCAAAGTTCTTATAACAAAAATTCATACTTAAACTTTATGTTTAAATGCAAATATTTAATTATTTTTTAAAAATCATTCTCGTTGCATTCATATAATAAAATATTTCAGTTATAGAAAGGATTATCAAATCCCCCTTCCTAAGAAGAACTTTGGTCATTTTCAATATTTTCATGCTTATATCATAAGAAACTAAATTAATTGAAAAAAAAAACAATTTCATTATCAATAAAAAGAAAAAAAAGAAAGAAAATGTTTCTATGTAACGTATTTATACTTATTATTTTAGTCTTTTACTTGATTTAATTATGAATTTCCAAATATAAATTTTGAAAAACTTTTTATTTCTTTTTAGTCATTTAAAGTTAACAGTGACGTACACATGGGAGGGGTTTGTGGGTTTAACTTCCCCATCTACTAACAAATTTTTAATTTTTAGCATAAATATACTAAGTCTCAATGCTTTAACGTACATATTTTTAAAAAAATATAATTCTCACTCCTCCCCATAAAAGTAGCCTGTGTACGCCATTAAAAGATACCTATTTTTTTATTTGCACCCCCCTAAAGCAGGGGTGGGCAGACTTTTTCAGTGTACGGTCTACTTCTAATTTTTTCATGGTGTTACGGTCCACCCACCCCGGCGATGAGCAAAGATAAAGGTCTACATTTAATACAACTTAATATTAAATACGGAAAATGTATATACTTACCTACATAACTACAATAAAATAAACTTCGCTTTTAAGACAGCGTTTAAAGCAAAAAGCAAGATACAAACATAATAATAATAGCCCAAAATATAATAATATCAAATGATGCATTTGTTACGAAACTATTCAAAATACATTAAAAAATAAAATATGTTCATCTAAAGTAGTGCTCCTAGTCAGTGGTGTAACGAAGAATAATTGGGCCCCTCCTGCAAAGTCGGGTTTGGGCCCCACCAGATTTTACAAAGGATTGCAAAACCGTAACGTAACATAGGCTTTGCCCCCCCCCCCCCCCACGATGCGGGAGTAGCTGGGGTGTACGTTACGCCACTGATCCTAGTTGTAATCAGTAGAAGACTTAGATACTCTCAGCCAATCTTAAGGTATCCGACTACGTTCGGAACCGTGATTATAAAAAAGCGTATAAATGGATAATTTTCGTGATATTTAGTGTCACTTAGATTAGACTACATGTATAAAATTGTTTTAAGGATATTTTGACAAAAAAAGAATTTATTTAAATACAATATTTTGGCAAAAAATTAACTTAGAATAACCTTTTTTCAAAATGTTCTCTTTTTGTGGAAAATGCTTCTAAAATAATAATATTTTGTGTGTGTGCTGATATAAAGTAAAGACTTCTCCAGAGAGTCTGAACTATTTCTTTAAAAAAATTCGCATTATTTTCAGAGTTACAACCCATTGAAATATATATATATATAATTATCGGCTTTTTTTTCTTAAAATTTCTCCCTCTGTTGTCGTAAAATATGGATAAACCCACTTCTAAGTTATATATTTCAAAAATTCTAGTTGAGCCTCTGAACAGAGGTTTGCGCTATATACCGGCAAAATATTATTATAATAGAAGCATTTTTCACAAAAGGAGAATATTTTGAAAATGGGTCATTCTATGTTCATTTTTTGTCAAAATAGTGTACTTAAATAACTTTTTATTGTAATACTATTCTTAAAACAATTTTATATAGATTTTCTAATCTAAGTGACACTGAATATCATAAATATTATCCATTTATACGCTTTTGCAAAATCACGGTTCCGAACGTAGTCGGATACCTTAAATGTTTTGGTATACATTTACTAACTGCTAATCCTCAGGTGGTCACCCCAACATGTCTCAGAGGCTCACCGGTCGACCGCGATCGACTTAATGCTTACCCCGGCTCTAAAGTGTTGTAAGATTTTTAAAAATGTTTAATGTATGGGTGTTGCCGAAAAAAAATTCAACCGACAAATTCAGGCAGCACGAGGATGGCAAATCACCTTAGAACGGGGGGTAACAAACCATTTAGTAAGAGTAATTGGCAAAAACAGTTATGAAAAGTGTGATGTCGAATGGAAAGATAAGGGGCAATAAGAGTTAAGAAATACATTTATTAGACGTACAGCATGTTTACTATACGAGCAATGCATCATAGCTCTAGGACAGAAATGAAACAACTAGTGATTGTCACAGGAATTGTTCGAAGTTGAGGCCACGTAGCACTGGCGTAGAAAGTTCTGAGTGGGCCCCGTATCAAAACTCCTTTGAGGGCCATTTATTAGAAAAGAAAGCCCTGTTAATGATACTGTAGTTACACATGTTGGGGCCCTTGTAGCATGGGGGCCCCGTATCATTGATACGGCGGTAACTACACCCCTGCTGCTTACCATTAGAATGAAGGATCTGGGAGTCCTGTGCACAAATTCAAGGCAGGATTGGATGATTGTGAGGCTGCCCCAAATTGGCCCAACAGCATCATTGTTCACTAATTCGTGGTGCTTTTCTTCCATTACAAGACGTTTGTCTCTGCAGTTTTTAAAACGTCTGTATTTAACTAAATTGTCTAGAGTAGTATCATAATCGATCATCATGGTTATCATCAAACGAGTATTACCTAGTGTTCCGCATGTGTGTATACTGTAGTTACACATGTTGGGGCCCTTGTAGCTTGGGGGCCCCGTATCATTGATACGGTGGTAGCTACGCCTCTACCGCGTAGGTTATAACACAGCCGACACCGACGGACGAGGGATTGTCGGACGCGTGCTAGCGATGTCAGCTGAAGCGACAACGATCCTCGAAAGGAGATCCTCCACTGTGGCCACCTCCACTGTAGCATCTCGTGCACAATCGATTTCAGTTGGCCCCAGAAGAAATTCAAAGGATTGTCCAGGGATTTTGGCGGATCCACCATGTCCAATCCACCTCCCGGGATATGTAGCATGTAGGTGGTAAACCACAGCAATCGAAAAATGTGCAGATGTACCTTTGTGCATGAACCACACGTTCTGGTAAGCAATGGCGGTTACACCCTGTAGCAACTCCCGAGAGGAAATGCTGTAGGAAAACAAAGTATTTTGCTCCGCCATTGAAGCCTTTCGTGCAGTATAAGTACATCCCCTCAGTTGTTTGGCCACTCCCTTCGTCTGGCTCATCGTCCACCCGACTACTACTATAATCGCGATTTTCGTCAATTAAACGTGGTTTGCAACCCCATGTTCTGTGATGATTTATCGTCCCCATGCTGTTTGTTATCACCCTGTGGCGGTGTGATATCTATATGATCTAGTACCAACATCATGCGAAAACGATCGTTTTGGCGTGATCGGTAAAGTACTCGCGTTCGGAACGGAAGGTACCCAGAACGAACCTTCTTCCTTCATTGGTGACCCTGGCCGTGCAAAAGAACTGTACCCTTCACGCGCCGCAGACGTGGCGCCATCTATCCACCGCAAAAGTAACCAAGCCGTCAAACATTGACGCAAATAAGCCGTTACTTCTCAAAGTCATCTCACACAAATGACGCAATTCTCAAGCCGTCACGCACGAATGACGCAACCCACCAAGTCACGCAACTGCTTACATGCTCGCCACGAATATGGTATCTTTCGTTCGCCTATTCGCTGAAACACTGGCAGGGGAGTATGTGGCGGTGTGATATCTATATGATCTAGTACCAACATCACGCGAAAACGATCGTTTTGGCGTGTTCGGTATAGTACTCGCGTTCGGAACGGAAGGTACCCAGAACGAACCTTCCTTCCTTCAACCCTTCTGAATTTGTCGGTCCAATTCTGCAATATTCTGTATAAGCAGCCGGCAATCACTAAAAATAGGCGATCTTCATCTCACTTTATCAAAAGATCAATACGGCATTTTTATATTTAACAGCCTAAGGATTTAATTCGTATTTGCCGTTTGAAACACACAATATATATATTTAATTTTTCAAAAAAATATTTCTGCAAGTAAAAGTACGTTTCCACTTTATCAATTAAAATTTCCAAGATTTGTGATTTTATTTTTAATATTGTATTGGAATAGTTGAATAATTTTATTTTGATAGACTTTGAATAAATATTTCATTTAAGTATCCATATATTTAAAATTTATAGGACTCATGGAAGATCCACTAACAACAAAAGCTGGGAACTTTGTTCTCAGTTTTTTGAAACCGGAGAAGACACAAAAAACTCTAATATATTTTTGCTTGGAATACTTAAAATGAAGTATAATCTTTAAAGCAGGGATAATAATTTTTTTTTGTAAGGGCACAGATAAAAAAAAAATGGCGTTCCTCGTAAAAATAATTCTGTTACTGAAAAGAAAAAATGAAATTACGTCGTGGGCGAAATTTGAGTACGAACATTGCCTTTGCTTTACGATATTATCTTTATAAAAGAGTAAGATACATGTGTATGTATTGGTTCTTGAAAACATATTTATTTAAGAATCACTTAAAAATGCACAAAACGTAGAAGAAAAACCCTCTCAAATTCAACACGATAGACATTAGTCTGGTGATTAGATTTTTCCTCAGTATTTAGATGAATAAATGATAAAACCACTCGCATGTCTTCTAAATTTTTCAGATTCTTGTTCTGTTTTAATGTTAACCATCGTTAAAAATCTTCCCTTGAAAAAAAAATTCAGAAAATAATGCGCTTAATGCTTTTTTTTTATACCCAGGTGTTCAATTTTAACAGATTCAGAATTTTCAATGAACCCTTAAAAGGTGAATTTTTTTACCCCAAACGTTCCGAAAAAGGCACATTTTTTTATTGCATATAACTAAGCATAATACTTTACAGAATAAGGAAATGGAAGAGTTTTATTTTAATTTTCAATTTTAAAGTGTTCACTCTACTTTTTACTTTATGATTGTGTAGAACACAAAACCGCCTAAATGTTTGTTTTTTGTAAATACAATCTGCATTCAATGATGAATATTTTTAATGTCTTAAAAGAATTTTTCTCAAGCTTACAAAAAAATTTCATGTTCATACTTCTTTTTCAAACGGTTGAGGATTTTGCGCTTGTGATTACATATACATATTCACACCACTGGCGTAGCTAGTTCTGAGTGGTCCTTGTATCAAAATTTCTTAGGGGCCCTTTTTCGGATATGAAAACCCTGTTTGTGGGACTGTAGTTACACATATTTGGGGCCCTGTAGCTCGGGGAGCCGTATCGTTGATACGGCGATAGCTACGCCCGTGATGCACACACAATTAGAAGCATGGTGTGTAATACTAAGTCTTACGTTGCAATGGTTACAGAGATAATATTGGCTTTTTTGAATTATTTTTCCATTTTCATTTTTTCTCAAGCAACAAATTACACATTGCTTTGGCAGTTCCTGTTGTTTATCAAATATATTCGAGAATCTACATTCCTGCTTTCAATTTAAAAAAAAAAAATTCCCGCCTTCATCACAAAGAAAATCCCAGATGAGAAGTATTTCAGAACCATTGACAAACTGCTTCGCTTAAAAACTCACTAGCGATATATATATATAATAATGTCATTATAAGAATTAAAAAGAAGTGCGAATCAAAGATAGAAAGAAGTAAATATCAGTGCTCGTGCAGCGTACGTCCAAGCCATTTGTGGCCAGCCTTTGGTAACCGGTACGGTGTACGGCAAACCCCAGTTAAGGGGTTGATTCAACAATTAGTTTACACTGTATTGACTTTTCTTTTGCTAAACAATTCTAAATTCATGTATTTGACTTTTTCTCCGAACACTTGAAGTGACTTCAAGAAGCACCGTGTGTGTTCGACAGGCTATAAATTAAGTACCACCGACTTAGAATAACAATAGAATGATAATATATAGATGCTTAAAGTTCACCGTCCTTTCACTTTTATTTACTTTCTAAAAAAAATTCTTTAACCGAAAACCTTTTTCTCTTTTATTTCCAGACCAAAAACGAAAACGAACTGGACACCGCAGTTACAGAAGCCATCAAAGTTGGCTATCGCCACTTCGACACCGCTTTCACCTATATGAATGAAAACTTCCTTGGCAGAACCCTCAAGCGGATCTTTGAGGAAACTCAAATTACAAGAGAAGACTTATTCATCACGACGAAGGTACCTCTTGTTTGAATGTCTAATTACTTCTATAATTAAAGCCCGAAAATACTTCATGGATGCTTGCCATTGTCAATTTGAGCATCGGAAGCCATTGATTATTAAGTACAGTATTAAGTGGCGGCAGGAAGATGATTACTTCACTTCGCGTCGTTACAACACTCGAACGAGTTACGGTTTCCCTTTAATTAGTGAATGTGAACCTGACCTCTTTGATTGGCTCCTTTTATTTGTTTTTAATTTTAAAACATGGGAAGGTTTCAAAAGACATGATTTTCTGATTATTTAAGGTGACTATGTTCGAAACCATAATTTTGAAAAAATGTTTGAATGGATAATTTATTTTATATTTAGTGTCTGTTGAATTAAATTAAACATATATTGCTTTACGAATATTCTAATGATAAAAATTATTTACCATCAATTTTTTGGAAAAAAATGAAAAAAGAATGACTTATTTTTAAAATATTCCCTTTTTATGGAAAATTCTTCTTTAATAATAATATTTGGCCTATATATAACTAGGACTTCTCTCTCTTTATATCTGAGTTGAACTAAAATTTTTGAAATACATAATTTAGAAGTGGATTTATTCATATTTTATTATATCATAGTAGAGAAATTTTAACAAAAAACACCCGTTATTATTTCAACTAATCGTAACTCTGAAAATATGAATTTTTAAAATTTTTTAATTCAATAGAGAGAAGTTTTAGCTATATATAGAAAACATATTATTATTAAGAAGTATTTTTCATAAAAGGAGAATGTTTTTAAAAATGTCATTTAAATGATTCTTTCTTGTAGTAATATTCTTAAAACAATTTTATATGTAAAACCTAATTCAACTTACACTAAATATAAAAAAAAAAAAAATGATTCTTTTACACGCTTTTTCAAAATCAAGCTTCCAAACGTAGCCAGTCACTTTTATCATTATTTCTAATTTCTTATGAATTAATTATATATTATTTTAGTTTCGTTTTCAATGCGTTTTACCCATTTTTAAATTTTTCGGAGTTTGGATTCTTATTGATACTTTAAGTCGAGAACTGATTCCACTTTCAGTTCATCAAATTATTCTGTATTGTTTGTATATGCTTAAAGTTTTCGGGGAACTTTTTTAAATTAAAAGTAAGGAGGTCGTCTTATACGCGGATACGCTAAACACGGAAAAAACTTAGTTTAAAAAACTTGTTCTTTAATATTGTCCTATAGCCACGCGCAAGCGATTTTAATCTTTTAATTTTTTGGGGGTGTTTTGAATGGAACTTTTATTCTAAAAAACACCCGTCACACATAAGTTTTTTAACGTCGATGTCAGATGCCGTTAGAAGTTTCTAAACGGTTCATATACTATTCACATTCACTTATTTTGATGTCTGATGGTCTATGATCAGCATGGGGAGTGAGTTTTCCTCGAAATTATAAAATATACAAGGGGGAGGGGGACCCCAAAATAACCGGAATCGAACTGTTGCGTGCGCATACTTTGTAGTTATGAGTTGTGTTGTTAAGTGATGTCACACAGTTGGGGGTCTCTCGCAACCTTTAATGAGCTGGAGTCAGTGCCGATTTAAGCTCATTTCGGGCCATGTGCGCTGAAGATCTTCATGCCCTCTTGGTATTGGCGGATCGAAATTTATAACCGGAAAATCTAGTTAAGTCCAGCTTATCTGGGCACCCGCCCTAAGTGCCCAATGGATAAACCGGCACTGGGTAGCGTCAGTCTAAATTAAGTAAATTACTTGTGATTCTCTGTTGTATGCTTTCCTGTTTCAACGTTTTGGCGATTAGTGAGAGGGTCGACCACAAAATACAAAGGTTTTGTGGGAAATTTTACTTTCTGTTGCGTAAACTGCAGCCAAGACCATTGGGGTACTTCGACAAGCCTTTAATGGAGATTCTTTGGGAAAACACAGGTCTACAAATAGTTTTCCCGTTTCACAAATCTGGCAACATGTCAACTGAAGAATTGCCACGCACAAGGTGTCTTTCGACAGGAAGAAATTAGGAAAACATTGCCAAAATTGATGCAATTGATGAAGATCGTTGAAAGACTATTGACCAAATTTTTGAGGAAACGAATGCGTCTTGGAGCACGTTTACGACAATGCTCCAGCCTCGTCTAGTTTTGATGATTCAATAGTTTTTGACAAACAGCAACATGGTGCTTGTGCCTCATCTTGAAAAGGTCTTTAAGGAAAGTGATCCAGTTATTTGGAGGAAGTGGAAGAAACATCCTAACGGCTTTGAACAGCATCTTGCCTCAAGAGTTTCATAACTGTTCTGAACAGAGACAAAAGCGCTGGATAAGTGCATCAATATACATGGACAATACTTTGAAGAGGATTAATATAGAGTTCAATAAAAATTGCAAAATAAAAAAAATTCCGGTTAATTTTAGCTTCTTCCCTCCTCGTAGGTTTACGCTCACGTGCCGCGAAAACAAATTTTTCTTACTCGCTCATTTACCAAAAGAAAAGAAAAATGTCGCAGAAAGATTGACTAGCACAGATAGTGTTAATTAAAGGAAAGAATTGTGTTAGTTTCAGATACGGATACCACAGAAGTAAAACTATTGTTGTTGACGTCTGGCGTTTTAATTTACTTATATTTAATTGAAAAATACTTCACACGTTTTACCTGCTTGACAACATTTTTGCCCACATGAAAACAGGAATTTTTTTTCATTTCGGCTTAATTACAGGTTTTAAATTTTGGATAAATGTTTTAAGAAAAAACGCACTCTTAGCTTAAACACGGATTGGCTTGTATTTGGAAATATATATATACTGTGTTTGTAGTAGTGTTTTAATGTAAAATACGAGTATAAATAAAATCTTACGTGTTAAATATTTTTCAAGAATTGACACTGTGTGAATAAAATGAAAATTTAATTCCTTAACTAAAAAGTATGCAGTTTAGCTTTAAAAATTCCTGTAATACTTCGGGTACCAAAATACTTTCAAAAAGCATGTAAATGAGACATGGAAAAACTATTGCATTCCATATTTAATTTAAGTTTTGCATAAAATTGTTTTTATTGTTGTTTTTATTTATCTTCTGTATAATGTTAAATAATAAAATATTTGTATAAGTCTTACTTATTAAAAGTTTTGTTTACTATTTTTATTTCAGTTACCACCAAATGGTCTTGATCCAAAAGACGTGGAATATTTTTTCCGAAAATCACTGGAAGCTCTCCAGCTGGACTATATTGATTTGTACCTCATTCATTTTCCAGTAGCTGCTAAGGTAAAAAGTACATACGTTTTTCACTCGTGATTTTTGTTTTATTATCATTTCTCGAGTAAAAGTACTTGGCTGCCAGAAAGTAAAGACTAACACGCTCTTGAATCCAGTCAATATTTCACTGGGAATCATTTGATGAAATCGGGATATGCACCAAACGCAAAAAGCCAAGGGTAAATCTTAGGATATTTGTTATCTTTTAACATTTGATAAAACTATTGAACTAAATCCTTGTTTTATATTAGGCTGATCGGTTATATGAAAAAAATTATCATTAATCGTAATACTGTGAGTTTTATGTTGATGTAGATCAGGAGAAAAACAACTTTGAAAAATAATTTCAAAATTAAACATTGCCACAAATGGTTGAATTTTCGAAAAAATGGAATAAGGTATAGTTTCAGTTAAATTATTTTTTCTCAAAATAAATATTTTTCTACAATATAAATAATGGCACCTTGGTGGCTTAGAGGTAGCGCGCTCACTTCGTAAGCCCTAGATAGCGGGATCGACCCCGGCTGGAGGCGATAGAATTTCTGGATGTGAAAATCGCAGGCACGCATGTCACATGATTATGTGGCATGTAAAAAGATCCTTTAATTCGACTGAGCTTTTGAAGACCCTATCTGATTTTAATATTCCATCAAAATTAATCAATCTTATAATGCTCACACTCACAGAGACCTTTTCAATGGTGCGAATTCAAGTGGGGTTGTCTACGTCGTTTGAAATTTATAATAGATTTAGACAGGGAGATGCATTGGCACGTTTTCTGTTTAACATAGCTCTAGAGAGTCATCAGGAATGCTGGCATAGAGGTACTATATTTAGTAAATCAATACATATTTTGGCATATGCCTGATGTGGACATTATCGCAAGATTTAGAGCTGCATTGGGTGAGAGCTTTCTGGAACTGGAGAGATCTGATAGAGAAAAATGAACAAGAATGAATATGGAGAAGACAAAATATATATTGTTACGTAGATCCAAGGGTTCGAGAATTTTATGCAAAAACAATCACAAAGAAAAATAAACAGTTCTTTAAGAGCGATGCGCATTTATTATCAAAAGTCCAGTACTTTAAATACAGGATTCAGCAACCATATTCACAGAGTAAATCTCCGAAGGTCTTCACACCTCCAACAGAAATCAAACACAATCACCAGTATTTAAAAATACACGCGTATGTAAAAGATTATTCACAAGCACAGCCGAGCTAATCGCTAGTCAAAACAATCCTCACTCTTCGTTAGTTAAAATCAGACTGATCGGTTACGACTGGCACTCCGCCTTATAGGCGCGGCAGAAACTTCCAGAAATATACACGCTCGTGTCATTGAACATGACACTAGTGGAGAGATCTACTACTTTCTAGAAGGCCAATGACGCCAAAATGGTCACCAAAAATGATGCGAACTTGGTTCTACCACCAAGATTTCGCCAAGTTCTCATTGAATCGCCATTATAAAGTAAAGGGGCGGCATTGCTTGTGAATAGTACAATTTTAACACGAAATAAATAAAGAGTAATATAAATGTATTAAACACCCAAATACAAATTATTTACACTATTTACACAAAATTCGTAACAGTATATTGTGGTAGGTTGGAAACCATCCCTAATTGGTTTGAAATAGACTTCTTTAAATTTTATAGGTAAAAAATTTTACCTATCTAGGATCAGAAATTAATTACCAAAATGACATGAACTCTGAAGTGAGAAAGTGAATTATTGCGGATAATTGCTGTTTCTTTGGTTTAAGATAATTGCTGAAGTCTCGCTCAATAAAAAGAAAGACAAAAATCCTGTTGTATAAGGTACTGATTCAATCAGTTTTGACTTATGCCTCAGAGACATGGACATGACAAAAAAGAAGAGAAGATCTTGGAGACTTTTGAAAGGAAGGTTCCACAAATCATATTTGGTGCTGTTCTCGATTATAACAGTTGGAAAAAAGATATAATTTTGAAATGTATAAGATTTTTAATTGTAATATTATTAAGTCCATAAAACTAAGTAGAATGAGATGGGCAGGGCATATAGTAAGAATAAGCCCAGAAGGAACTGCATAGAAAATTTGTAATACAAGTCTCTCTAATAAAAGACCAAAGGGAAGGCCTAAAAGGAGATGGAAAGATTTGTGGATGAGGACTTAGCCATTGTAAAAGTGAAGAACTGGAGATCAAACGCAGGGAGAAGGGCAGAATGGGAAAAACTTCTGAGGAAGGATCAGGCCCACAAAGAGCTGTCATGCCAATGCTGATGATGAAAAGATTCATTGCAATAAGTACAAGTTCTCAAATACCTGTGTTTCTTTGATAAAAATTACTTTGACTTTTTACCATAAAATAATTCAAATACCTAACCTTCATTCTCCTTGTGGAAGTACTCAACATAAAAATTAATTTTATTTTTACCTTCATCTATGTACCAGAGAGAACACTTTTTCTGCATAGATAGGTTTTGAAATTCTGGAAAACAAATTTTCAATTCATTATAATGTTATTATAACGAATTAATCGTTATATGTATATTCTTTTGCTAAGAGAAAGAGTCTTTACCTTTATTTATGTAGCTTTAAAAATGTATCAATAATCCGTCTAGACAAACATTGGAGGTGTCCCTTTTTTTGCCAGACGTATTATAAGCTTAACTGTAAGTGTAAGCTTAACTGCAATGTGTTTTTGTGTTCTTTTTCTGAGAGAATCCCTACAACAGTACTAAAGACGATTGAACAAAAGCATGATAAACCACGATAAAAAAAAGAAAATGTCACAAATGTTATTCAGCAGTGAGATAGTCATTTTTAAACTTTCTTCGATATTTAAATTAGATTGATTAATTTGCTAGAATTTTTTATTCCATCTTCGAACTTGAGTACAACAGAACCGAAGCGTTTTCTTTCAATTTTAAATATTTACTGATATTCGTCCTTATTTCTGAACTTGAAAATCGTCATTGATTTGCTAAACGTATTATACGGGTACAAAGTTGCTTCTAGATAAAAAAAAATGTAATCGCATTGCTTTTTAATATTGGGAATCACCTGAAAATGTATAAGAAAAATAAATGCTTAGTTAATGTTTTAAAATAGAAAAATAAATGAATTGAGTCCTAAAATTAAATTTATTTGTGATTAACACAGCATTTTCTAAAACCTAATTTTCCTTGCATGAGAGTATGATTCCTCTCTTTATTGAGATAAATAATACTTCATACATACTTTGCATATACTAGTAGCAAAATACAACAACTTCTCGGGGTCATCATAGCTAAAAAAAAGTATTCTTTCTTATTCAGACCAAGTTTTTAGCATTCGATTTTTTTAAAAAAAAATTCGCGTTATATACAAGATGATAATCTTGTGATGCTGTAAGATGATGCTGTAAAAAAGAGCAACTGATTAGAATGATCTCAAATTTTAACTGAATATACTTTAAAAGGGGGAAACGGCATGGCATAAGAAAAAGTTCCAAAGTATATCGATAGATAGCGCTGTAAGCAACATAACGAAAGAAGATTCGGCTACAAGTGGCATTTTGAATCGACTACAATGGCTTTGACATGATTGCTTCTGCTTTTTGAATGAAAAAGTCAGTTCCAAGTCATTTGACAGTAGTTGCACTGTAAGTGAAAAGCCCATCCAAGGTCGTACCACATTGGATGGAAAAAATGGTTTTTAATTGTCCTTGGGCCAAACTACACATAAAAAGCAACAATAAAAACATCAAAGAATCTTTTTCTTACACCATACCGTTTCCTCCTTCTTCAAGTATATTCACTTCAAATTTGAAGTCTTTCTGAGCCGTGGTTCTTTTTTGCATCATTTTGAAAGTGGAACTTTAATTATAATCACCCTGTACATGAATCTCGAAATGTATTTATCTCTAAACATAAAGCATTTTTCTTATTTTCATCCTCTTGTAAGTACTTGAGGACTCTTGTAAATACCATACATGTTGAACGCGCTTTTTCTGTTATTATTCGATGAAGGCTAGTGCTCACTGAACTTATTTTAAGGTAATTTTGATGATTCGGGTATCATCTAACTCAGGGGTTGGCAACCTTTTAGCTGTGACTTGCCAAACCAATCTATCAATTGGATTTAGCGTGCCACACATTAGGACATTTTTGAAACAATTAAATTCCCGCGATAAGGAATGCAGAGCTAGTGAATAGAGGTCAATAATATAGATTTAGAATTTTATTATTACATGCTAATTTGGTAGCATTTAAAGATGTTTCTTTACATAAAAATAAACAGTATAAAATATAAATCTTTCTTCAACAAAAATAATAAAAAACTAAAATGGTACATATATTAGGAATTTTTAAACATATTTATGAGAATAAGTAATAGACAACATAAAATGTACTTTCGTTCATTATAGTTAAATGAAAAGATAAATAAAAATTTTAATGCAAATCTAGTGCTTGCACCGCTCTACTTTCATATCGCAAAATCAAGGGTATAATGCGTGACTTTCAATTTGATGCGATTCTGAGCATTCAGTTGTTAAACAATTTCTCTTTTTGCGGACTTGTAATATTTTTCATTTGAGGAAAGGTTTTTTACTTAGATATATAGAATCAAAAGCGGAAAGCTAAGTACATGCAATTTTCTTTCTTCAAACAATTAAATCTCCCCAGCAATGACATTCAATAATTTATAAAATAGCTGGAAATTTATCTTTGGAGTTATTTGTCAGATTTTTCATTATTCCGTAAATGTCTATAATTTGGACAGTGGTGTAACGTACACCTCAGCCACCCCCGCATTGAGGGGGGCGGGTATTCTAGGGGGCCCAAAGCCTGACTAACACTAAGTACGTATTTGGGCTAGGGGCCTAAGACCTGACTTAGCGGGGGCCCCTAGTATTCTTCGTTACGCTAGTACGCTTCGTTACTGAATTCTGAACATGTTTTTCAAGTAAGGTCCATTGTCAATTTATCAACTTCCATCCACTCAAAAATTGACAAACTTGTAGAGTAATGCAGAGTGCCACTGAGAATTGTACCCCGTGTCAAATGTGGCACGTGTGTCATAAGTTGCCGACCTTTCTGATTTAACTCATTCGGTACACTAAAATTTTTTTTTCTCTCTCTCTCTTTCTTTTTTTTTTCAACGTATAATGATAATTTATGTTAGATTATAATAACCAAGCACATTTTTCTTCGACATTTCTTTTTTTTTCTTAATTAGTAAAGGATTTTTTTCAGACTTTTGAAGATAGATGAGAAAAAGAACAAAACTCGTGTCCTTTATTCCGTTTAACAACCATGGCAGATGTTCCTGCTTTTCTCTCTAGTTAAAGATATTAATGGCACCATTTAATGCATTAGC